>BDMV01000006.1:6992485-7240495 GCA_008326285.1 Oryza officinalis | reverse complement strand
TGGTCCTGTGAATCTGTGATACGCCCACTGCTGCACAAAGCCCTGTGAGAGCGTGAGTTGACTTATCCCTGTGCGTGCGTGGTGCTAGGCTATGTGCGATAGCTCGGCGATATGCAAGTACCAATGCGCCGCGCCGGAGTGGGACTGGACCGGACCGTGCCGGATGGAGGATTGGGCGAGCGAGAGATGGGTGTGTGACAGTACGAGTCCGGCCGGCGTGATGATTATGACCTTTTCTATTGGATTATACTCCTCTAGTACGCATCCGTCCCGGTCGATCCAACGCATGCAGTATTTCCCAACTGTCGAATTAGTTTACGGGTTTGCTATAAAACTGACGAAAACTTTCGATTCTTTTAGCTACAAAACTTCAAGATTCGTGCCACGTATATATGAACGGAATAATAACATTGTGTGGGCTGGCAAACCCCTATGGAGAGAGAGGGCGCCAGGGAAGAGGGTCGTGCCCTAGTGTCGTCCGTCGCCAGGGGGATGTGGCCGCCACCGGCGGAGATGATGGCAGCGTTGAAACAATCGGTGACGATGGCCCGAAAGTCGTCAAAGCCGGCGGGGCAGCAGGCTCGGAGGTTGTGAAATTTTATCCGTTGTATTCTAATTGGTGGCTTTTTATCGAAACCAAAGAAATGAAGCGATGTATTATCTGTAACATTAGTATTTTGGATCATGGGTGCCGCCAAATTGAGCTCCAAGTCTCCAAATCGCTACCACCACTGTGAGTGGGAATGTGGGAGAGGAAATGGGTATTTTTTTTTTCTTTTCCTCCTTTCATTTAGAACTCAAGTATGAGATGGGTGTTGGGAGAGCTCCAGATCGAGCAGGCATTGCCGCTGGGTTGCTGGTAGAGCTTGGGTATGACGACTGACACGGTGTCGGCGGTGGCTGCATAACCCGCTCTCTGGTGGTTTCTTCAGCGGTGCAGGGGAGATCGAGGAAGGGAGCCTGAGCAAGAACAGGTTCAAGGAGAAACATTTTGCTAATATATCTGTTCCAAAATAAAAATATTAACTTGCCTCTAGTCCAAGCTACATGAAAGGTAAAAAAACATGATCCAATGTAAACTTAACTCTAAAATTAATTTTGAAAACTTAAAATGGCTATGGCCGATGAGCTATGAAGCAGATGTTAAGATGCGTTAACCCTTGTAACGATAATTAGATGAGATGGTGGAACAAAGATGAGCGCACGCTTTCGCTAAGGCGGCGGTCCGTTGCAACGAAGCATGGCTGCGTACGCTTGGTTGCACCAAAAGCGGCATAATGAGAGCCTGTGGAACGCTGCAGCTGTACGTAGTACGTATTCGTGCCGCCGTACGTGCTCCCCATGTCGAGTCTTGTTTCGTTTAAAAATGATGGCCGATGCGGGCAAAAACTGGTAGTGCCACTCGATCCTCCACGCCTCTAAGCTGCTTTTCTCGCGAAGAGAAGAGAGATTCACATGCTCTGACGCTCGTGGAAGAAAAAGGCTGCGGCAAAGCGAAAGTCCCAGTGAAATCGTTAGACGTTTTCGTTGTTGCCACTGTTGCATCTCGTCACCCTTTTTCTCGGTTTTGTTCCGGTTTTTTCTGGCCGCTGCTGCTTGAAGTGGAGTATGTGCTGATTTGCCCCGATAATTTTGCACCTATTATCTGAAGAAAAAGCTCGGTGGCTGGGAATTCACGCTCTGATTCTTTCTTGTCCGTATGTTGCAATGCAAAGGCATTAACTGAATTTTTTACTTTTAGTTTTTTTGAAAAACTTATTCTACAAATAAATCTCTAAAAAAACATATTTTATAAATGATCCTTTTTGCGACATCAACGTCATTGGCACTGTGGTTCAACATGACGGCGTCAATGACATTGGCGCCGTCCCCTCCGCCCCGGATGAAAGGTAAGTCCCTAATGTAAAGGGAAACGATGTCAATGTCATTGACATCAAAGATCTATCTATAAAAAATTAAAAAAGGACTTAATTTGTAATAACAAAATATTTATAAATAGGTCCTCAACGTCATGATGCTCGTGTCGAGGATTTATTTGTAAATATTTTTTATTACAAATACATCTTTTTTTATTATGAATAGGTTATTTTTTAAAAAAAATTATAAATTGATCTTCGGCGTCGTCCTCCTTCGTATCAGTGACTTGGCTTTCACCGGAGGACTAGGAAAACGGCACCAATGATGTTGACGGCATTATGTTAGACCACGACGTCAATAATGTTGGCGTTGAAAAAAAAGATCATTTCTAAAATAAATTTATTTAGAGATCTATTTGTAGAATAAATTTTTTAAAAGGATCAAAATATGAAAAATCCCAAGGCATTAACTTCTGAAGTAACCTGCTCCTCCAATACACTTGTCTCATTGGCTCCTCCAATAGCTACTCCTGCTCATGACGCAGCAGTGCGGTACCGTCACGTTTATTTGTTCGTAGTAGCTACTCATTGGTGACGGATAAGATTCATCGGAACTCGGAGGATGGCCACGCTACGCTACCGTTGCGAACGGAAGAACAATTGGCCGCACTTTCCTAAGATAATAAATAGAATTTCGATCTTTATATTCACAACCGAGAAATAATAATAATAATAAAAGAAAACACAAGACTAGAATACTATGCTTTAGTCTTTTATCGTCTTTCATCTTACTTCAAATTTGCTTTTTTCCCCGAAATTTCTTGTGCTAATTTCTTATACAGTAACAACTAAACATCACTTGCTTTCTTAGAAACTATGGTAACGAAATCATCCTACCAAAGATCAGTCCTTTGCTGCGTGATGAAATTTGCCACATCAAAAAAAAAACACTAAGACGAATTTGACAAGTAACCAAATCTCCTACAACCTTCATTAGCATCACATCCATCTCAGACTAACCTTGTCTCTACAGTTAGTTAGATCCATTATCCAAATCCAACAACTCCTATCTTATAGTGCCTTTCATCGCCCACGTCGTTCAGGTGAAACAGAAAAAAAAAGCTCTACCAATGTTATTTGTCACTACACGAACGGATGCTCGATCCCTTAGGGCTTAGATCTAGCATCACACTCTATTCATCATCTGCATTGTCAACGAGCCTGTTGTTGCCGTACAGATGCCACCGCTGCCTTATTCTTCACAAGGTGATCGGATCAGACCAATAGACCAGATTCAAACAACCCGGTCATTGCCGTTTGCACTACCAACAAACTTACCATCGTCCTGCTGATATGGCTCCTCGCATTGCTCACCAGAAAAACATCGGATCTAACCATTAGATCGGATCCAACTAGCCTATTCGCAGTCAACACCGCCAACAAGCCCACCATCGTGCGGTTGGTGCTCTTATGCATCCGCCTCCACCCACACATTCGGTCCTAACCAGCGACACGGAACTTTGGTTCATGAATAGTTATCAGTTTGGGGTTACATTAATTTTGACCGTTACTACTTTTAAGCGAATCGATTTAAACATGAAAATACTTTCGGTTACAAATCTGACGGTACAACACTCTGATACTAAATAATTAGATTGTTCAGAAAATATCGTTGACCAAAGACATCTCCAAACCAAAATCGATAGTTCATGGTTATAAAACCGATGGTTATGTTTATATATGAACGGGGGAGCATTACGTGGTACTACTACGGGAGTATCTGCTCGTGTTGTCGTGAGTTCGTGACCTGAATCACAGAAGCAGTAGCATATGCATGTGAACGAGGATGCGATGATTCACCGGCTCAGCTGCTGGCTGCTGCTCGCTCGCCCATCTCCCCCGTGTCAGACAGACACAGAGCTCGCCATGCCCGGTGCCGGGAGCTGTGCGCCGAGGAGACGGCAGCAGGGGATGGACGGAAATATGGAATGCTGGAAGGCATCCATCCATCCATCACCCATGCATACCATGCGTCCAGACTCTCTTCTCCAGCTAGCTCCAACGAGCTGCAGCCAGCCAGCGAGAGAGATGAGATGAGCACAACTGAACACAGCAATAACTCACGTAGTACTCCAGGAAAGAAAAGAAAGAGAGAAAGGAGAGGTGAGGGTACTGGTAATCAATGGATGCAGCTGCCACCCCTGAAAAGGGCCCAGTCCTTGCACCGGACGGGCTCACACACACTCTTTGAGTTTGTTTAGCTGAGTTTCTGACAGCTATAATTTCTCTTAAAATCATAATCTCTTTATAATTAGCTTTTTGTCTAGATTATAAAAAGCAATAGTTGTAGAATTCAAAGAATAAACTAAAAAACAGAAACTGAAAAACTCAGCTTTTTCAAAATTTTAAAAACTAATTACCAACCAACTATTTCTTAAAATTTTAAGTTTTCTAAATCAAACCCCTCCTCCTCTCTCTCCTCTCCAACCCATCCATCACTCATGCACGTCTCTCTCAATTTCTCTCTCCCCTTCTGGGCATGCATGCATGCGGCTACGCTAGAGCTAGGGCGAAAGGGAGATCATCACGTGGAGAGAGATGCAGATACAGATTACATGCCCCTCGCCGGTTAAGCTCGCCACCACGCAGTTGGCATTTCTCTCTATCATCAGCATGTACTCCTACAAGGACAATGTACGGCGCAATGCTTGCTTGATCCTACAAGATCGAATCTTCAGAAATTTCACTGAAAATCTAACCATATTAATTCCTGCAGAATCACTAGTACTACTACGTTAATCGTGTTCTGAAGATTAGAGTGGTATCGCTTTAGTTTCGTGTGTACTACTTTCAGCAAGCAAGTAGCATGCACGGATACACACTTTCAGAGGCTCGGAGTTTGCTTTTTTACCCCAGGATTTGCACGAGCAAGGAATCAGTAGAAAAGCTCAGAGGACGACAGTGAGAACCAACGGAAGAAGAAGCAGCATTTGCAGCAAACAACTTCTAAAACTGACGAAGCATGCTGAATCCGCTCCCAAATGCAGCCGCTGTTACTGCAGCAAGCAAGCAACAGTGGCCCTAGCTCTTCCTGTCATCATCTCCCGGCCCATGCCTCCTCACTCTTTCTCCTCTGCTGCCGTTGCTTCTGCGGGCAAACCGAGCTCACCGAGCGGTGCCGGTGCACCGGTGCACGTACCGCGGCTTCGTTTCCCCGCCGGTGAAACGCAACGACGACTGCGACAGCGACGCCTCCCTGTGAAACACGCTCCGGTCTCGAGATTACTGTACTTTAAATGTTTGGAGATCACAGCCGCTTGGAATAAATGTGGCGTGTGGAATTAGGTCTGGTAAAGAGAAATGGTAAGGAAAAGGCGATGCCTTGGGGGATGTTTATTGCTGCTTATCCATTCTAGTAGGAGTACTGTACTACTGGTGCAGTCATGCAGGGATTCTACATGCTTTTTCATCAAAGAAAACTAAAATGAAGCACCGTACACATAGTACGTCGTTGGTGATATGGCTATGAGCCTAATCTGCCTCGTTTGAAGGTGACTGAAATGAAGATTAACGTAGGATCAAACAATAAAAACTAAGCCAAAAGGGTAAATGATTAAAGTATCAAAAATCGAAAACTTTTATCGAAATTAAAAGTCACCCTCGAATCAATGAAGATCATTCTAACTGGAGTATATACACTGGTCTGACCGCACGAAGACTTTCGGTCTGACCTGCTTGTCGCCGCTGGTGGTCTAACCGTCGTGGTATTGTCGGTCTGACCGCCATGATTTCGTCGGTCTAACCATCGAACCCGAGGAAACACAAATCGAAGATCTCTCAAAAGTAGATTGAACTTTATTACTTCTATTTGTGTTTACAAAGTACAACAACAACATATCTCTCACAAAATCGATACCAGGAGGCCATAACCCCCTCTCTATTTATACCCAAGGTAAGCAACCTAAATCTATGAACCTAACTTGTACCAGAAGTCCTAATTCATTAGGAAACCTTCCCATAAAAGAAACAAACTTATCCTAACAAAATCCAAACTTCAATCTTCCCAAATTTGACTCCTCATCTCATACGCACACAATCTCCCTATCGTATGCCACATGAAATCTTCACCAACCACGTACATTGTTCTTTAGCCTAAGCACTCCGCATGATATCTCAATCGTCCGAATATCATTTTCTCCCCAGTTGACTTCCAATACATCACCAACAATGCTTTCTCGAGGCATCAAGACACACCTACACATGAATCAAAAGAGGAAACAATATCCGAGCACAAGTTCTCTCTACCTAGACTCAACATTGGCACACAATAGTATTACATACGTATAGAAATCATCTGAAAGTCATAAATATGAATTAATCACGAGTATCCAAATAAACAACCCGAAATCGAAATCGACACAGAGCCGGTCGGTCAGACCGTCAGGCTGGCCGGTCTGACCGTTCGCTACACTTCGGTCTGACCACCGAACTCGAACAAAACATAAATCGAAGATCTCTTACAAATCTCGACTAAACTCGAAACCTTAACTTTTCTCTAAACTCAACTCTCACAAAATCAATACCGAGAGGCCTCAACCTCCCTCTCTATTTATACTAAAGTAGGCAACCTAAAACCACAAATCCAACTTATACATGAAGTCCTAATCCACTAGGAAACCTGTCACGCCCAGAAATTCCCGAAATAGAATTCTAAACTGAATGTGCATTAAAACCCCTGTCCAGGACCGGCCAGGGTACACAAACGACAAAGTTGATACACGGATCCACGTCTTACAAATATATTAAAAGTCTTACATATGCATCGGAAAGTAAAAGTGAGCTTAAAACTAAAGACTTGACGCTCGCAGCGTGGCGACTCTACTCCACGGGTATCCTTGACGGTAGCAACGAAACCTACTCCTCTGAGTAACCTCCATCCGAGAAGTACTCCAGCTCTAGCGTGAGGGAGATAGAGCAAGACTGAGTACTACCCACTGTACTAAGCGAGAGACGACCAAAGGCGGTGGAAGGCGATGAAGCTAGGGTTTCGCGGCACGGGAGCGTTTGGGAGCATGGGAGCGAGCGGTGAGAGAAGGAAAATGGCGAGGAGAGTGCAGAGAGGGTTTTTAAGTAGCCGGCGGCTCTAATTGTGGGCGGAGAGAGGGTGAATTCCTCACGCGACGTGGAGGAGTGGAGAGAGATAGATGATCGGGATTATAGACAGCCAGGTGGGCCGGCCGGGCTGGCACAACCCGTTATGGCACGGCCCGTTACGGCTCGTGTCCTGTAGCGGGCCGTGCCGTGCCGGCCCGCATGCCGCGTGCGCGGCCCAGGCACGGCCCACCACGCTGTCGTGCCGTGCCGGGCCGGCACGGGCACGACTCAGCACGCGGGCCGGGGGCACGTGGGCCGGCCGCAGCCCGGGAGGAAAATAAAGAAAAAAAAGAAAAAAAAAGGAAAATATGGAAAAATAGGAAAAAAAATAAAAAAAATGAAAAAGCAGTGAGGAAAATAGGGAAAAATTAAAAAAAGAAAAAATAGGGGAAAAATTAAAAGAAAGAAAAAGGGAAAATAAAAAATATGATTATAATTTATAAAAAATAGGAAATTAGGGAAATAAATATAAAAAAGATGATTATAAAAAATAGGAAAAAGATAAATGCAGGCCGTGCCGGGTCGTGCCGTGCTGGCACGCCGGGCCACGGCGTCGGTCTAGGCACGGCCGGCCTTCACGGGCCGTGCCGTGCCTGGGCCAGCTACAGTACCGGCGTGCCGGGTCGGCCCACGTGCCCCCGGCCCATTTGGAGGTGTATAATCGGGATTCAAAAATTGAATCCCGCCTCTCGTGGGCACTAGGCAGGGCAAAGCGGGGGGGCGAGGTCGTTGTGATATGCGGGAGAGGTAGGCGCACGAGCGGGGTGGAGGAGAGGGCCGGGAGACGCAGGAGCGGCGGTTGGTGCCTCCGGCTCAGCCGGCTGGAGGTAGAAGACAGGCCGACAGGTGGGGCCCACCTATCGGCGACTCGGAGTGGAAGCAGCGTGGGAGGCAGCTGGATCGCGGCCTCGGGCCAGCCTAGCGGGAGGGAGGGCGCACGCGCGGGAGAGAATGAGCCAACGACTCAAGAAGAAGGGAAAAAGAAAAAGAAAAAGGATTTTGGGAATTCTTTGTTGCTAATAAATGTTTTCAACTAGTTTAGAATTATTTCCAAGGCTCTGAAAATTCCACTAAAAATCCTGTTAGTGTATTTTAGCAAAGGGAACTCAAGAAAAAAATTTCACCATGCCGATTCCTCTTATTAAATGTGTTTATTAATTAGGGTTTAGCTCTAGGTTAAATTAAAGCATTTTTTAGACGATTTATTAATTGAATTTAGAGCTAAGGAAAGGGAAATTTCAGGGCATGACAAAACCTTCCTGTATAAGAAACAAATTTTACAAACTCAAATCATAGCAAATTTGGTCTCCTTTCAAATTTGACTCATCATCCCATACGCACACAATCTCCCTATCGTATGCCACATGAAATCTTCACCAATCACGTGCATTGTTCTTTAGCCTAAGCATCCCGCATGATATCATGATCGTCCGGACATCATATTTTCTCAAGTTGACTCCCGATCCATCACCGGCAATACTCTCTCGAGGCATCAAGATACACCTATACATGAATCAAATAAGAAACCATATCCGACTACAAATTCTTTCCCAACTTGACTCAACATTAGCACATAACAGTATTACATACGTATAAAAATCATCTAAAAGTAATAATTATGAGGTAATCACGAGTATCCAAATAAACAACCCGAATCTGAAACCGACTCAGAGCCGGCCATTTAGACCGTCAGACCGGCTGGTCTGACTGCGCAACACACGCCGGTCTGACCGGCCTAGTCGATCCCGTCTGACCGGACCACACAGTCATCAACACACCGCTTCGTCAATAATCTCCAAATATTAAAACCAATCATTCCATATACCAATTGTTCATAGACACGTTGATTTCACAGTTAAGTTAGCGCACACATGACGAGAAAACCATTAACGCATAATTAATTATGTTTTAATCACTACAAACTTAGAAAATAGATTTATTTGATATTTTAAACCAACTTCTATATACAATAGAAAATTTTACACGAACCACACTGTTCACCAGTTTAAAAAACATGCTTACGAAAACGGCTACTAATGATATGTGAAAAATGAATTAAACAATCAAAAATAATTTATAGATAAAACTAATATATAATTTATAGATAAAACTAATATATAGGTTATACATAAAACTAATATATTTACGTGGTTAGCGGTTTAAAAAGCAATATTAAAAAATAAACTAAATAAAAAACCCTAAAATTATATCTAAAGTTAAGTTTCAGAAATTAATTTTGGGTTCCGACTAATAAGCTAACAAGCAAACGAGAAGAAGCTCTGATAATAGCTATTGTACCTTCATCAACAATTTTGGTTGTGTTTTGTAACATCCTGAATATTTCGACTTTGGAATACGGAATTAAAAATTCAGAATAACCTAAATTCTTGCCATGCATTGAATTCCTTAGTGTTCGAATTTCGTAAATCGATCCTCTTCCTATAATTTGTGAAAACTAGCTTTATGCAAATAAACCAAGCCATCCTTGAACCCCTATGAACATTATATGCATTCTGTAGTGGTGGCTTGCTGAGTACGGTTGGTACTCACTCTTGCTTATTTACATCTTTTAGAAAGGTGTTGGTGTCGACCTGTACATGTGCTATGCTGGCAAGGAGTTACCGAGGACGGTGGAATAGGGACCTAGGTTCACCAGTCGATGCGTGTGGGATAAGATGGACCGCCGCTGCTTCGCTTCCGCTACTTCATTTAGTTGTTTTGGTATTTTGTGTTGCTGTCGACCATGCTTGGTCTATTCGGGTTCCATTTGGGCTACCCTTGTATTATTAATATATTGTAAGACCTGTAAGACGATGTCAGCTTGAGATATACAACTGTGCCATGTGTGTACCATCTACTGATCCAGGGAATGGTATTGTAATACACATGGGGTTCCCGGTATACAAAACCGGGGGCTCACAGGGTTGGTATCAGAGCAAGACGACTGCAGGACCTAAGGACCCTTGTAACCACCGTTAAAACCTAGGACTGGTTTAGTGCAGCCTATTACCCTCAAGCTATATATTTGCAAAAACTATTTTGATAAAGCCATGGGTTCTTACTACTCCTCTTTCTCGAGTAATTTTGAAAATTCATTTATATCCAACCCCTACTCACCACTCTAATTTCAAATACTCCTATACAGACTATAAGGATTAAGGATGAAGAGATAGCTGGTTTATTAGGACCTCATGAACCACTAACCGATCTGACTAAATACCCTTAGATGTGTGTCGTAGACGTTGTATTGTGCATAAGCCACCTCCTATTGTGAGTTATTGCAGTATGGGGTGGCAACCCATCGTTTTGTGCATTGATTTTCTTGTTGTGTAGTAGCTCTTAAGCAGTTAACTACTCACCCCCCCTCCCTTGTGTGCTCACCAAGTATATGATACACATCACCCGAACAATTAAAACTTCCCATTAAGCAGCCCTTTCTTAGATAACTCTATTTCTTTCTTCCCGATGGACTTTCTCATGCCTCCCTAATCTTCCAAATACCGGTGTTGTCAGGATGAAGGATGATTACCAACATGAGTACAATTAGGATCGACAAGTGTTAAGTTAAGACCCCACCCGGTACAGCCACAGTAAGCCGACCACAACAAAACCACTTGGGAATTCGGCAACCTACGAAGATAGGAGTGCGACCTCAGCCGAAAGCTTCGACCACAAGGACGGCGACCCAAACAGTACCGACCAAGGACTCCGGAAGACCCGGGAACCGCCATATTTCAACAGTACCCACAGGAACACAACAGGAGCCTCGATTGACAGGATCCACAATAGCATACTGCTCGTCGCCAATAATTGGAACAGGCCACACCGGGACACACGAGCACTGGAGTTGTTGACCCCATCACAGTAGCCCAGTGGTCGATGCCTATAAAGGGAGCCCCAGGCTACCCCAAGGAAATGCATCACTCCTCTCCCTTCTTTTGAACCAAGCTAGCCAGAAAAAAAACACCTAGCCCCATGGCAGACCCCATGGTAACCACAGGGAGTCTCCCTCAGAACAACCCCATGGCAACCACAGAGAACCCCCCTCACAGTGACCCCATGGTAACCACAGATTGTCCACCTCAGGACAACCCCAATGCATATGCCAAACAGCTGGAGTGCATACTTCGGCAGCTAGGTGGTTTCACTGAACCCATCTACCATAGTGAGCAGATCGTCCGAGGATCCCGGAAGTACTGGAAGGTGAAGATCTTTCTTTCCTTTCAGGGAGAAGGAGAAGGAACGGCGATCTCCTTCCAGACACGTCATCCCCGGATCACCCCTGAAGCTGCCTTCCAGGATGTGCTTCGTGAAACCCTCTATCGGTTTTGCAAGATCTCCGCCCCTTTGGGTATAGTCAATGACTATGGCTTGCACCCATTCCGCACCGAAGAAGACAACCGGTACCACCTCCGCGTGACCAGACAGGACCAAGGAACCCGGTGCGCTCTCCTCTCCGAGTTAGCCTGCACTGTCGAGAATGCCTATGAGCAGGCACTCGAGGAGCTGGACGAGCTTCGAGACCAGTACACAGACCTGGAAGCCCGTTACCAGCGGCTGACCCACAGGAACACCTCTGCACTGCTTGCACAGGCGAATGTGGCGGCCAGTATGATGAAAGCCGGTGAGATGAGCAGGAAACGCGAGAAGTCCCCCCTAGGGATGGATCTAGTCTCCCCTGCGCCATCGCCATGAGTACCGTTAGGTGTGCAAACCTCTATTACGCTTTGCACTGTTAAGCGTAGTAGTTCCTTTTCCCTTTCCCTTGAATTGTACCCTACCCCTGGAGTTGTACCCCTGTATCCTGTTATGAATGGAATGAAACCGTTGGTCCGTCATAAGTTCATGGTTTGCAGCTGAACATTTTGTTCGTAGCTAGATCATCATGCCTTCCTCTGGGAAGCCCATTGTTGTCAGTATGGGTTATTCCAAGTTTTGGTTAATAAGCACACCTAACAGAAAGAAGCGACCCCCGTTACCCGAGCAAGAAGCGATGTAAGCACGGCGAGGAACTAATAATAATAAAAGCAGTATTCAAGCCCTCATCAACAAGCGGCCCCAGACGACTCATTAAGGACCCGAAGTAGCCATGCCCATGACAGGAAGAACAAGAAAATTTCATTGGACACTCTAAGGACTGACTCTGCATCAAAATGCCCAGCCATAAGATAATCCAGTTTTATGGGCATGTAATCGCCTTAAGACCCGTCAAACCGAGGCTGACAAGAACCATGACCACCAGTCCTCGGGAATACATGACAAGATACTGTCCACCACCAGTAAGTGGAACAGGACTTACCGTGAGAAGCACAAACACTGGAGATGCTGACCCCATAACAGGAGCCACCGAAAGATGGTGCCTACAAAAGGAACCCCAAGCAACCACGATAAAGGGCACCCTTCTTTTGGTCTAAGCTAACCAGAAACCCTAGCCCATGGAAAACCCACCCGTAACCATGGAGGGGCATGCCATGGAAAACCCTAACGGGTATGCCGAACAACTAGGCCACCTACTCCGGCAACTCGATTTCTTTGAGGAGCCCGTCTACTGTGGCGAGCAAATCGTCCAGGGATCCCAGAAGAGCTGGAAGGTGAAAGTCTTCCTCCACTTCCAAGGAGATGAAGTGGTCGCTTTCCAGACTCGCCATCCTCGAATCACCTCTGAAGCTGCCATCAAGGATGTGTTTCGTGAGGCCCTCCTACGGCTTTGCAAGATTTGCGTCCCCTTGGGTGTAGCCGACAGCTTTGGTCTCCACCCCTATCGCGAAGAAGACGACAACCGGTGCCGCCTCCGCTCGACTGGACAACTCGAAGGGAGCAGGTGCACTCTCCTCTCCAAGCTAGCCTGCACCACTGAGAACGCCTATGAGCAGGCCCTCGAAGAACTGGATGAACTTCGAGATCGGTATGCCGATCTAGAAGCCCGCTACCAGCGCTTATCTCTGGAGTGCACTACCATACAACTCTTGCAAGCATCCGAGATAGTTCGCCGCATCCAAGGCCACAAGTTGACCAGGATTCGCAGGAAGCCTCCGCTGGAGTTCGATCCACTCTCGCCTCCACCGTCACCATGAGCAAGCTATGTGTGTAGACCCTTGTTGGGAAATGTCTTATCCAGTAGTAGCAACTCTCCCTTTTCCTCACTAAGGATGTATTCCCCTTTTATCTCGTTCAAAGGAGAAATTGGATGAAGGGCAACACAACCTTTTGCCTGCCATGAATCCATTGTTCAGAAAGGGTCGTCTGTGTCCACACTTAGGCTGACCTGCCCTTTCCATAGAAAGCCATCCGACGGATTGAACTATTTCAAGATTGAACGATAATCTCGTCTAATGAGAAAGCAACCCCTAGATACCCAAAGTTAAAACAGGCATGAACCTGTTCGGAAAACCCATAATGCCGTTAGTAATCAAGCCTCATCAATGGATAAGCCAAGTCAGGCACAAGTACAAACTAGAGACAACCATACTAATGACACGAGAGGCCAAAGATTAAAGAGATGGACTATGAAGATCGATACATAGGGGATACATGCCAAGGTTTGGCAACCATGTCGTCAACTACCTACTCTAACATCGCCTTCAGAACGGAAATGAAGACGATGGGCGCCAACACTATGAGGAGGAACACCGCCTCACATAGGTGGTCGGCATACTCGTCCGCAACAAGCACGCGCCACCACCCCCAAAGGATGACCACTGGACGCACCAACCAAGATAAAGTGGCGCAAATAGTTGCGCTAACAAACCGTAGGCCGGACCATACCCACACCCAGTACAAGGCAATGCACACCCACGACAAGAAGGTCCCTCTTCGATTGGGATGTCCCCGCGCCATCATCACAGCAGCCCCGCCCCCAATGGCGTCGCTTGCCGCCTGCGCCGGAGAAGAAGCACGCCGCTGCGACTCAACCGCAGCAGTCGCCGACCCCGACCGCCGGCGTAGCTCACCCCTGGCCGCAACGCCCCTGCTCGGAGCACCTTGCGCCGCAGCGCCTCGCTCCGCGCCGCCACCGGCACCGTGGTAGCTAGCGCCGCGCTCGCCGCCATCCAGGTCGCTTCCACCGCCGAGCCGCCGCTCCATCTCCTCCCTTAGTTGAGCTACACCACCCTCCACTCACACTCCGCTCGGGGCTACCGCGCAAAGAGGCGTAAAGCAGCCCCCTCTCTCTTCCCCTTTTTATCAAAAGTTGCACGCCTGGCAAAGCAACTACCCAAGTGTACAGGGCGATTTGAAATTTTGGATAGACCGGTGTATTTCGAAACGAGCCGTTGAATATTTGGATGCCCCGGTTAATGGCTATGAACCTCGCAGAGTACACAAGGTACCACTGCGACAACCAGTCGTTGCGCGCTACAACCACTGCCACATGCGCATGCATATGAATCACAAAAAAAAAAAGATAAAGGTACCGACGCCTGTCCCCAGAAAAAGTGCAAGCTTATCCGCGTGAAAAAGGAGTTTAAAATGGTCAGGACAGTGAACCAGGATGTTCTTCACCAGCCCAGCACCGAACCTGTATAATTTGGAAAATTCATGGTACCTCAGCCTCTGTGTTTCTTCAGAAGTCTCCCGGAGTGCAACCATCCCTCTCTTTTTCTAACCCCTAAGTAATCTCGGGGACGAGATTATTTTAAGGGGGGTAGGTTTGTAACATCCTGAATATTTCGACTTTGGAATACGGAATTAAAAATTCAGAATAACCAAAAATCTTTTTCAAAATACATTCATGCCTGAACTAACTCAATTCGATCTGTCGTTTTTCGTTTACACGTGGGCTAATAGACGAACGTCTGAGGATACGTCGATATTTGATTTCAAATATTATTTATTCAAGGAGCTATGATTTGCATATGCCAATTATTTTCGAAAAACAAAAACCCTTGAGCATATTTACTTTATAAATAAAGCTATATATCTAAATGTATCACCATTTTGGATAAAACCCATTAAGGGATAGTTTATTAAAACAAATATTGTTCCACTAAAGAAATAGCTTTGATTATTTTCTATGCACCTTTATATAGAGTGATAAGCTTTTGGAAATTATTTGCAAAATAATGTCTATTGGTAAAGTATTTACTAGAAACCTTAATTGCGAAATATAAATTCCTAATAGGCTATTTTCAAGGATATGACCTCCTCAGACAAAGTCTAGTCCTCAGGCATAATTTTAGTTTGCTTGTTTATTGTTTATTTGTGTGTGTCTAGAATCTGTGCCAAAAGATCTCGACTAAATCCTTTTACCGAAAAGGTTGTCCTCTGTACAAATTCTATCTCAAACCCCCTTCAAATTTCCAAATTTCATATCCCAAAGAAAATATTCGAACATCCTATTTCTTTGGGCCACATTTCCCTCTGTTAACCCAACCCATTCCGCAAAACAAGTTCATTTCCACTCCCTCTACCGTGGCCTTCCTGCTGGGCTTTTTCTGGAAAAGTCCATGTTGCCTCCCCGAGCCCTTTCATTCCTATTGGGTTGGTAGTAAAAATAAAGTCTAATTCTCCCCCCATACTATTTTCGGCGACGACGTCGCCGCACGCCGCGCCGCTACGACGAGGCCGCTACGACATCACCGGCTGTCGCCTTCCGCTCCTGTCTCACCGGCGAGCTTGCCATCCATTCCATACGCATCCGGCCCCACCTCGCACCGCCGCGAGCCATGCAGCAAGCTAGTTGTGCATGCGCGTGCATGCAGGCAAGCCAGCCACGAGCAAGCACCATGCAACTAGCTAGCTATGCGTATGCCTGCATGCAAGCAGCTAGTCGAGCCCAAGCTAGCATGCATGCAACAGCCTATGCAGTATACGCGCCAACCCGCGCGGCCGCTGCAACTGCCCCGTCCCTGTCTTCATGGCCATTTAAGACGAGCTCGTGCGGTGAAGCCTATATAAGGGCAACCATAGCCAGTATGCAACCCGTCCCTTTCCATCCTCTTTTCTCCTCCTCCTGGCTTTCTTTCTCTTCAGTCACACCCTTCCGCGCACACGCCGCCATCTCTCCGCTTGCTCCGCCGCGGCCGGTTTCGGCTGGGCCTCAGTTGAGCAAGAGGACGGATAGGCCGCCGCGCCGTCATTTGAACCCGAGAACGACTGACTTATCGAACGGCTAATCCCTAACATCTGACCCGCTGACTTCTAACTCACTAACCCGCTGACTTCTAACTCACTAACCCGCTGACTTCTAACTCGCTGACCCCTGACACCTAACTTGCACTAATCCGCTAACATTTATTCCTTAACGCTGTGTGTTCGTTTGTTGCCGAGCGAACACGTGGTGGGCGAGGACGATCCGCGGGTCGACCGGCCCCAGGCAGTACCTCGACGACCGTAGTTCGTGCGAGGACCGTCGGTCGGTACGCCGCTACCCGGCTGCCGCAAGGTGAGCTCCCCTCCTGCCCTTCCTCTTGCTTTCGTTTCCTTACCGCATTTCTCGTCTACCGTCGCACGGTGGCGTCGTGAGACGTGACACCGTAACCATTCCTTGCGCGACCGTCCTTCGCAGCGATCGCCGCATCACAGCCGGCCGTGCATACGCCATATAGCTAGCGGGCCGAACGTGTGCATGCATGCATGCAAGTAGCCCACATGCATGCAACTAGCTAGTCGTGTGTATGCATATGCATGCATGCAAGCAACCCACATGCATGCAACTAGCTAACCGTGTGTATGCATATGCATGCATGCAAGCAACCCACATGCATGCAACTAGCTAACCGTGTGTATGCATATGCATGCATGCAAGCAACCCACATGCATGCAACTAGCTAACCGTGTGTATGCATATGCATCCATGCAAGCAACCCACATGCATGCAACTAGCTAACCGTGTGTATGCATATGCATCCATGCAAGCAACCCACATGCATGCAACTAGCTAACCGTGTGTATGCATATGCATCCATGCAAGCAACCCACATGCATGCAACTAGCTAGCCGTGTGTATGTATATGCATCCGTCGTTCGGTCGAGCCCCCGGCCGACGTTGTCCTGGCAGTACCGCGTCACGCCCGGCCAATGCCGTGGCCCAGTTCAGGCCGAGCTGCCTCAGCCGACCTCCTCGCTGCCGCGGGCGTCGGCCAAGTCACCGCGCCGACCGGAGCCTCCGCGCCCGCGCGTCGGCCTGCGCCCGGCCACCTCCTGGACACGGGCCTCGGCCACGCCATGCCGACGCGCCGCCGCCACACCGTGTCAGGCCCACTAGTGGGCCCCATATTTTATTCTCTCCCCGCGGGCCCCATTGACCGAAGACTTGGAAAAAGTCTATATCGCCTTCCTCTGCTTTGTCGGCCCGAAGCCCATAAAGCCTTCCAAAAAGTCTACATTGCCTTCCTCTCGTGGTCGGCCTAAGCCCACGAAATTCTCTAAAAAGTCTATAAAAGCTCCTCTACTTCATTGGGCCAACCGGCCTTGCAATCTATCCAAAAGTCTACATATATCCCTCTTGTCCCTTGGGCCAAGACCATAAAGTCCTCCACATAAGTCCACAAAACATCCCCTTGTTTTCCTCGGGCCAAGCCCAAGAATGGACCTGAAAAGTCTAAATTGCATCCTCCGGGCCAAAGCCCACCAACAACCTCCCTCCTCACCAAAGTCTAATGCATATCCCTCCACTCACCCAGGCCCTTATCCAAAAGTCTATATAAGGTCCCTACCCGACCTCCTTCATCTCTGGGCTAAAGCCCAAGCCTTCACAAAAGGAAGTCCAACATTCGTCCCTCTCAACATCACAGCCAAGGAATATTCTTGGGAATATTCCTTTCCAATTTAATAAATTCATTTCCGTATTTCAGAAAATCCATTAATCCTCCAAACCCGTGTCTCCCTCATTTTAAGTCAGAGTTGAACGAAACTTTCGTCAAAATCTTTCAAAAATCAAGATCTACGCAATGGCACTGGTTGGGTTATTTTCCTTTTTGGAATTTTTGGCTCTTTTTTGTGTTAGCGAGTAGTTCGTGACGTTATTATTCGACCGGACAGGGTATATCTGCGAGGAGGAAATTGAGCCAATTGTTAACGAACCCTCAAGTGAGCAAGGCAAGTCACTACGCCCCCTTCCTCGAACATGTTGATCCTATTTTTATAAATGTGTTGATTGCAAATAAAATTGCATGCTAATTATAAAACGCGTACCCACATTTGCTTAAAGCCTTACCTTTGATATTGTTTATCCTTATGTATTTACACACCTTTGTTACCTGAGTATATTACTTTACGCGTGATTATTTACTCACTGCTTAGCCCTGCTTACATAGACGTTATACACTCCATATGTGGGATATGTGGATGTGGTTACACTGATCACTCGATGGGAGTGATTGATAGAGATCGGGTGGAGACATAAGCGCCACCCACAGCATGAAAACCTTTGTGAAAACCCAAAAACTTAATTAAACAAAAGTGATTTCGACTGGGGCGGCACGGATAGAATATGGGTGGTTCTGGGAACGGTAAGCCGCCGACCCTGGTCAGTTAAGGACCGAGTCAAGAAGCTAAGCAGGAAACGAACCGAGTACGACCACACTTCTTGAGTGGGGTTAGACCCGGTGGACTAGGTTATTCTCGTGGGGTGGCACCCCAGACATGGTAGGTTCTGGATATCGGTATGGAAATGTGGAAGTGTGTGGTTTAATGACGTCAAGCTTTATATATGTATGATGTAACCTTCAATCTCGGGAGCGCCAGGACTCCCCTCACAACCGGCTCGAGGTAGGAATGTGGCGCCGGGGGTGCAATGGGGATTCATAGTCCTTGGAGCGGGTGCCGCCATGCGAGGGTAACTGAAAAACCGGGCCGTGACAAGTCTCATGTGTTGGGTGAGTCACGGAGTGTGGGATTAAAAGCGTACATCCACTGCAGTGTGAGTAAATTAAACTATTCGAATAGCCGTGCTCGCGGTTAATGAGCGCCGGGACTTGTATTACTCTTGACTAGCCTCGTCAATTTGTAATATTGCTTAAAATATGATGGGTGTGGAAGGTGTGACCTTGCCTGATATGCAAAAAGGTCATAGTGGTTAAAATTGTGGAAATTGGATGCGAGGGTAAACCGGACCAAGCGAGGCTTGGGGAAGGTGGATGAACCCTCGCAGGTTAATGATAACTTCAACTTAACGTGGTTTTCAGTTAAAACTGTTGTGGGATAGGTTTGTGAAATAATTTGTGAAAACTAGCTTTATGCAAATAAACCAAGCCATCCTTGAACCCCTATGAACATTATATGCATTCTGTAGTGGTGGCTTGCTGAGTACGGTTGGTACTCACTCTTGCTTATTTACATCTTTTAGAAAGGTGTTGGTGTCGACCTGTACATGTGCTATGCTGGCAAGGAGTTACCGAGGACGGTGGAATAGGGACCTAGGTTCACCAGTCGATGCGTGTGGGATAAGATGGACCGCCGCTGCTTCGCTTCCGCTACTTCATTTAGTTGTTTTGGTATTTTGTGTTGCTGTCGACCATGCTTGGTCTATTCGGGTTCCATTTGGGCTACCCTTGTATTATTAATATATTGTAAGACCTGTAAGACGATGTCAGCTTGAGATATACAACTGTGCCATGTGTGTACCATCTACTGATCCAGGGAATGGTATTGTAATACACATGGGGTTCCCGGTATACAAAACCGGGGGCTCACAGGGTTGGTATCAGAGCAAGACGACTGCAGGACCTAAGGACCCTTGTAACCACCGTTAAAACCTAGGACTGGTTTAGTGCAGCCTATTACCCTCAAGCTATATATTTGCAAAAACTATTTTGATAAAGCCATGGGTTCTTACTACTCCTCTTTCTCGAGTAATTTTGAAAATTCATTTATATCCAACCCCTACTCACCACTCTAATTTCAAATACTCCTATACAGACTATAAGGATTAAGGATGAAGAGATAGCTGGTTTATTAGGACCTCATGAACCACTAACCGATCTGACTAAATACCCTTAGATGTGTGTCGTAGACGTTGTATTGTGCATAAGCCACCTCCTATTGTGAGTTATTGCAGTATGGGGTGGCAACCCATCGTTTTGTGCATTGATTTTCTTGTTGTGTAGTAGCTCTTAAGCAGTTAACTACTCACCCCCCCTCCCTTGTGTGCTCACCAAGTATATGATACACATCACCCGAACAATTAAAACTTCCCATTAAGCAGCCCTTTCTTAGAAAACTCTATTTCTTTCTTCCCGATGGACTTTCTCATGCCTCCCTAATCTTCCAAATACCGGTGTTGTCAGGATGAAGGATGATTACCAACATGAGTACAATTAGGATCGACAAGTGTTAAGTTAAGACCCCACCCGGTACAGCCACAGTAAGCCGACCACAACAAAACCACTTGGGAATTCGGCAACCTACGAAGATAGGAGTGCGACCTCAGCCGAAAGCTTCGACCACAAGGACGGCGACCCAAACAGTACCGACCAAGGACTCCGGAAGACCCGGGAACCGCCATATTTCAACAGTACCCACAGGAACACAACAGGAGCCTCGATTGACAGGATCCACAATAGCATACTGCTCGTCGCCAATAATTGGAACAGGCCACACCGGGACACACGAGCACTGGAGTTGTTGACCCCATCACAGTAGCCCAGTGGTCGATGCCTATAAAGGGAGCCCCAGGCTACCCCAAGGAAATGCATCACTCCTCTCCCTTCTTTTGAACCAAGCTAGCCAGAAAAAAAACCCCTTAGCCCCATGGCAGACCCCATGGTAACCACAGGGAGTCTCCCTCAGAACAACCCCATGGCAACCACAGAGAACCCCCCTCACAGTGACCCCATGGTAACCACAGATTGTCCACCTCAGGACAACCCCAATGCATATGCCAAACAGCTGGAGTGCATACTTCGGCAGCTAGGTGGTTTCACTGAACCCATCTACCATAGTGAGCAGATCGTCCGAGGATCCCGGAAGTACTGGAAGGTGAAGATCTTTCTTTCCTTTCAGGGAGAAGGAGAAGGAACGGCGATCTCCTTCCAGACACGTCATCCCCGGATCACCCCTGAAGCTGCCTTCCAGGATGTGCTTCGTGAAACCCTCTATCGGTTTTGCAAGATCTCCGCCCCTTTGGGTATAGTCAATGACTATGGCTTGCACCCATTCCGCACCGAAGAAGACAACCGGTACCACCTCCGCGTGACCAGACAGGACCAAGGAACCCGGTGCGCTCTCCTCTCCGAGTTAGCCTGCACTGTCGAGAATGCCTATGAGCAGGCACTCGAGGAGCTGGACGAGCTTCGAGACCAGTACACAGACCTGGAAGCCCGTTACCAGCGGCTGACCCACAGGAACACCTCTGCACTGCTTGCACAGGCGAATGTGGCGGCCAGTATGATGAAAGCCGGTGAGATGAGCAGGAAACGCGAGAAGTCCCCCCTAGGGATGGATCTAGTCTCCCCTGCGCCATCGCCATGAGTACCGTTAGGTGTGCAAACCTCTATTACGCTTTGCACTGTTAAGCGTAGTAGTTCCTTTTCCCTTTCCCTTGAATTGTACCCTACCCCTGGAGTTGTACCCCTGTATCCTGTTATGAATGGAATGAAACCGTTGGTCCGTCATAAGTTCATGGTTTGCAGCTGAACATTTTGTTCGTAGCTAGATCATCACGCCTTCCTCTGGGAAGCCCATTGTTGTCAGTATGGGTTATTCCAAGTTTTGGTTAATAAGCACACCTAACAGAAAGAAGCGACCCCCGTTACCCGAGCAAGAAGCGATGTAAGCACGGCGAGGAACTAATAATAATAAAAGCAGTATTCAAGCCCTCATCAACAAGCGGCCCCAGACGACTCATTAAGGACCCGAAGTAGCCATGCCCATGACAGGAAGAACAAGAAAATTTCATTGGACACTCTAAGGACTGACTCTGCATCAAAATGCCCAGCCATAAGATAATCCAGTTTTATGGGCATGTAATCGCCTTAAGACCCGTCAAACCGAGGCTGACAAGAACCATGACCACCAGTCCTCGGGAATACATGACAAGATACTGTCCACCACCAGTAAGTGGAACAGGACTTACCGTGAGAAGCACAAACACTGGAGATGCTGACCCCATAACAGGAGCCACCGAAAGATGGTGCCTACAAAAGGAACCCCAAGCAACCACGATAAAGGGCACCCTTCTTTTGGTCTAAGCTAGCCAGAAACCCTAGCCCATGGAAAACCCACCCGTAACCATGGAGGGGCATGCCATGGAAAACCCTAACGGGTATGCCGAACAACTAGGCCACCTACTCCGGCAACTCGATTTCTTTGAGGAGCCCGTCTACTGTGGCGAGCAAATCGTCCAGGGATCCCAGAAGAGCTGGAAGGTGAAAGTCTTCCTCCACTTCCAAGGAGATGAAGTGGTCGCTTTCCAGACTCGCCATCCTCGAATCACCTCTGAAGCTGCCATCAAGGATGTGTTTCGTGAGGCCCTCCTACGGCTTTGCAAGATTTGCGTCCCCTTGGGTGTAGCCGACAGCTTTGGTCTCCACCCCTATCGCGAAGAAGACGACAACCGGTGCCGCCTCCGCTCGACTGGACAACTCGAAGGGAGCAGGTGCACTCTCCTCTCCAAGCTAGCCTGCACCACTGAGAACGCCTATGAGCAGGCCCTCGAAGAACTGGATGAACTTCGAGATCGGTATGCCGATCTAGAAGCCCGCTACCAGCGCTTATCTCTGGAGTGCACTACCATACAACTCTTGCAAGCATCCGAGATAGTTCGCCGCATCCAAGGCCACAAGTTGACCAGGATTCGCAGGAAGCCTCCGCTGGAGTTCGATCCACTCTCGCCTCCACCGTCACCATGAGCAAGCTATGTGTGTAGACCCTTGTTGGGAAATGTCTTATCCAGTAGTAGCAACTCTCCCTTTTCCTCACTAAGGATGTATTCCCCTTTTATCTCGTTCAAAGGAGAAATTGGATGAAGGGTAACACAACCTTTTGCCTGCCATGAATCCATTGTTCAGAAAGGGTCGTCTGTGTCCACACTTAGGCTGACCTGCCCTTTCCATAGAAAGCCATCCGACGGATTGAACTATTTCAAGATTGAACGATAATCTCGTCTAATGAGAAAGCAACCCCTAGATACCCAAAGTTAAAACAGGCATGAACCTGTTCGGAAAACCCACAATGCCGTTAGTAATCAAGCCTCATCAACGGATAAGCCAAGTCAGGCACAAGTACAAACTAGAGACAACCACACTAATGACACGAAAGGCCAAAGATTAAAGAGATGGACTATGAAGATCGATACATAGGGGATACATGCCAAGGTTTGGCAACCATGTCGTCAACTACCTACTCTAACATCGCCTTCAGAACGGAAATGAAGACGATGGGCGCCAACACTATGAGGAGGAACACCGCCTCACATAGGTGGTCGGCATACTCGTCCGCAACAAGCACGCGCCACCACCCCCAAAGGATGACCACTGGACGCACCAACCAAGATAAAGTGGCGCAAATAGTTGCGCTAACAAACCGTAGGCCGGACCATACCCACACCCAGTACAAGGCAATGCACACCCACGACAAGAAGGTCCCTCTTCGATTGGGATGTCCCCGCGCCATCATCACAGCAGCCCCGCCCCCAATGGCGTCGCTTGCCGCCTGCGCCGGAGAAGAAGCACGCCGCTGCGACTCAACCGCAGCAGTCGCCGACCCCGACCGCCGGCGTAGCTCACCCCTGGCCGCAACGCCCCCGCTCGGAGCACCTTGCGCCGCAGCGCCTC
This sequence comes from Oryza officinalis, assembly GCA_008326285.1. Classification (NCBI taxonomy): domain Eukaryota; kingdom Viridiplantae; phylum Streptophyta; class Magnoliopsida; order Poales; family Poaceae; genus Oryza; species Oryza officinalis. The sequence goes on along the minus strand of BDMV01000006.1, from coordinate 7,216,773 downwards.
GCTCCGCGCCGCCACCGGCACCGTGGTAGCTAGCGCCGCGCTCGCCGCCATCCAGGTCGCTTCCACCGCCGAGCCGCCGCTCCATCTCCTCCCTTAGTTGAGCTACACCACCCTCCACTCACACTCCGCTCGGGGCTACCGCGCAAAGAGGCGTAAAGCAGCCCCCTCTCTCTTCCCCTTTGTATCAAAAGTTGCACGCCTGGCAAAGCAACTACCCAAGTGTACAGGGCGACTGGAAATTTTGGATAGACCGGTGTATTTCGAAACAAGCCGTTGAATATTTGGATGCCCCGGTTAATGGCTATGAACCTCGCAGAGTACACAAGGTACCACTGCGACAACCAGTCGTGGCGCGCTACAACCACTGCCACATGCGCATGCATATGAATCACAAAAAAAAGGATAAAGGTACCGACGCTTGTCCCTAGGAAAAAAATGCAAGCTTATCCGCGTGAAAAAGGAGTTTAAAATGGTCAGGACAGTGAACCAGGACGTTCTTCACCAGCCCAGCACCGAATCGGTATAATTTGGAAAATTCATGGTACCTTAGCCTCCGTGTTTCTTCAGAAGTCTCCCGGAGTGCAACCATCCCTCTCTTTTTCTAACCCCTAAGTAATCTCGGGGACGAGATTATTGTAAGGGGGGTAGGTTTGTAACATCCTGAATATTTCGACTTTGGAATACGGAATTAAAAATTCAGAATAACCTAAATTCTTGCCATGCATTGAATTCCTTAGTGTTCGAATTTCGTAAATCGATCCTCTTCCTGAATTGAACCCCTCTCGGGGTAATATCCCTCCTTTGTCTTCTCGACCATCCATCTATTCTGGTAATTGCGGTTCTCTAATCAAAGTCTCGAGAGCTATTGTCAATTATCAAAATGTCACGTCCCTCCTTGACATCCTCGACTACCACAATTGAATATTAAACCCAACTCTGTTTAATCGAAATTTTCTCTGTTCGAATTCTTTTTCCTCATAAATCACTTTATTCAAAATTCCCTAATTTAGTCCCTTCCTCAGAATCCTAGGACTACCGATGAATTCGTATATCGAACGTTGATTCGGTAACGCGGTCCATCCATCCGATTAAATTCGGAGAAATCTCTAAGTCTGATCCTTGCCCATCTAAATGCCAGATTAAATTCAAGAGCTCACTTAACAGTCCAATTGTAATTCAAACTCAAAATTAAATGTCCATTTATACAGTCCCTTTACAATTTTGGAATTTAATCTCATTCAAATTCCATAATCCAAATTCCTATAAAATTACAAAACATCCTATTCCTTTGGACTCTTTCCTGTTCGGCCCAACTCTTTTCTCCCTCCCTCTCCCTATTGGGCCAGCCCATCTTCCTCTAGGCCAGCCTAGTACTCTTCCCTTCCCCTGGCCCAAGGCCTGCCCAGCAAAACAAGTCTGTTTCCTATCCCTCTTCCTCAGCCAGCTCGCACGCCAGGTGTTCGACGGAATGTCTGCAAGCACCGAGCCCCACGGCTCCCCCTGCACCAAGCTTCCAGTCCACCGAGGCCTTCCCCCAAAACACCGGCAACACAGTGAGAGAGAAGTCCACACCGAACGCGTACGCCGCGTCCACGCCGTCCTGCAACAGCCCCATCCTCGCTCGGCTATGACTCCCTGTCGACGACGACCGCCCCACAGGACCGTCGGCCCCACTCGGCCGAGCAAGCTTGTCGCTGTCCGCCGGCTGCGACGGCTATAAAAGCCGCCCTTTTTCGCTCACTGTCGCTATCACACCGACAGGCCGAACACCGTTGTCGTTCGATCGGCCGCCTTCTTGCCGTGCACTGCAGCTCTGCGTCACGCGCCACCTCCACCTGGCCGAACGCTCAGCCCGGCCGTCGCCCAGGCCGAACCGAGCCCCGCCGTCGCTGCCTGGCCGACGCCGTGGCCGGCCCGCACGCCAGCCGACCACCCCTGCCGTGCGCCGAGCTGCCTCGGCCGGCACTGCCCCGGGGTGCCGACGCCACCCCAAACCACCGGCGCCCTCCTGTAAGACGATGTCAGCTTGAGATATACAACTGTGCCATGTGTGTACCATCTACTGATCCAGGGAATGGTATTGTAATACACATGGGGTTTCCGGTATACAAAACCGGGGGCTCACATGTTTAATAAGCTAACAAGCAAATAATAAGAGGTTTTGATAGCATTGTGCCTTGATCAACAATATGCTTTACATTTTTTCTATTACACAGAAGACATACCTAGCATGTAATAGAAGTACATGTACTACTATCACACATGGTTTACAAAACCGTGCGGTTATCATACGCGGTAACCTTTTCAGTTTTCGAAACCACGGTATATCTCACAGTAACCGCACGGTTCGTCAAATCGTGGGGCGATGGTAACCCTATCCAAAACGGTTTGATGAACCCTGCTATCATATTGATATATATGTTCACTACTCTATACCATATTGGCTAGATTTATTTATTGCATTAGAAATAACTGTTTTTTATCTATTGGGGCTAAATTGCAGAAAATATTTAATAGCCCTTGATAATAACTTGGGTTTGTGTAGGTCCAAATGCCCAAAACCATCGCTCATCACTACGCGAATGTCCATAGCTAAATAATGTACTCCTATATTGTTTTTTTTTTAGAGAAAGGGAGTAGACCGATTGGAATTTCCAAATTTATGCAAGGCTTTAAATGAGAAGGACTCACTCCACTGTAGCATCATACCTCACCATGCAGAGCGCAACAGTATGCGGCCATGGTAGCTTGAACCCCATTCCCAAACACCACGGGTGACAGTGTCACGTGGCATGCACATCGTCACCATCTCATGGCCAAAAATACGCCAGCCTCTCCAACTGTTAATCATATCCACAGTGCACGTTGCCTTCGCTGTGCACTGCATCATCTCTACTGCAACTGTCGCCGCAACAGAAATCACAGTATACTCTGTTTTTCTACCGGGACACAGCTGTCGTAAGGCTGAGTTGGGAGCTAAAATTTCTCAACTTCTGCTCTTTTCGTGCTCGCATTTCCTAAACTATTAAATAATATATTTTTTATAAAAAAATTTTTATAAAAAAATATTTTAAAAACTAATATTAATTTATTTTTAAATCTTTACTGTATTATTAATTAAGTATTAACTAAAATAAACTTGAAAAATAAATTGATATGATTTTTTAAAACAACTCTTTTATAACTTTTCTTAATAAAACACATGATTTAATAGTTTGAAAAGCATCCGCATAAAACATAGCCTAAACATTTTTATATCCGGGATCTTTAACATATTAGTAACAGTGATTATTTTTATGTTGATCTAATTGAAAAGTTTCAGTAACTAATCTCTGAAAATACTAGTCCTGGTTAACCTGGACTTGTAAAGATGAGAATAAATAGAGAAGAATAAATAAAAGGAGGAGAAAAGGAGGCAAAAGCTGGAGATAAAGAAAAGCGCGGCCCTGACATTTCCTGCAGGAGCCTGATAAACATCACGTTTCGTGTTGGATCAATCATGGTGTGCTGACATGTGGAGGGATAGTGAACCGTGGACCCACATGTCGGTATTGGTTTAAATCGGTTAATTGGTTGTGTTTTTTTCAGTTCACGTGTTTACATTTGCTAATTCAGCCAACTGGAGTTTAGTTCAAGTACTCCTTGATGTATTTTCAGTTAGCGTTAGCTTCGTTGAATTTTTACACATTTATATGTTTGAAAGGAACCTTTAAGACAGAAGAGAACAGGGAGTATGGTTTTTTTTTCCTGATGAACTGAAAAACCCACATTTTCCATTACATGAAGGCCCAACTGAAATCCATGTTTTTTTTTCAAAGCAATCTAGTCTGAGTGGAATATATGGATTGGAAGTATATTTATACTCATGTTGAATTTTTTTTTGGTTTGATATGAAAAATATGATAAGAGGAATTGTGATTTCTGAACAAGTATGCAAGAACAGCTCTGCATGATTGATGAAACTATATATTTGTTGTCCATGACTTGTTTAGAATCATAAGGTCAATGAATATAAAGTAATCCCTCCCTCGTAATATTTAGCAATTTAATATCGAATTATATATACCGGTTGTTCGGATTTGCAGTATCAGGTTGTGTCTAATTTGGTATTAGATTGCTATATTTTAAAACATGAGAGTTGGTCAATGATCCAAAACCAAATAAAAAGACCTCATAAGTAACCTTTAAGTTTTTAAAATCTTTTTGGGATTTCTCAGTAATCTTGCAGTAGGCAAAACCGTCGGTTGACGATATTCCTTACCAAAACAGTAGGAAAACCCTTGCCTCCTTGGAGCGTTGGTGGAGAAGAAAGAAATCCAAGAGATGCATCTTCAATCCCGATTGCCAACTGAAATAAAAGCAGTCCCTAACTCCCTATTATAGCAAAGGCCAATGAACTAACAAGTGGTCCTAGTAAATCCTCGACAAGAAACTGATAAATGAAACTAATCATCGTTGTCCTCTGTTGGCCTCATCTTGCCTCGTGGTTCCTGCGGCACGTCCCTCTATTTGTGGCCCAATCATTTTAGAATTGATTATAAACCGTTACACTTATTAACAATAAAAAAATTATTTTTATATAAATTTTTATATATGTGTGTTTTTAGTAACTTGTAAAACAATGTTAAAAAAAACTATGATGTAAGAACATCCAAATTAACTCTAAAATTAACTTTTAAAATTTAAAATTTGGTTGTTAACCTGAAGAAGAAATGATGGAGCTGATGAGCCTGTCAAACTATCGCTCCGATATAACATTGTGATTTTGTGGAATAATACGACGCACTTATATACGTCCTTAAACATACGGCAACATCAAATTATCAAAAATACCCTCATTTTGGAACTCATGAATCTTACATGAATTTGTAGAATAAGCATCCAAAAAGAAGCCAAAACATCACGGTAAGTGATGCAAAGGCATTTTCTACCCATCACTTGTACAATAAGCTAAATTTAGAGTAAGGCTTTAAATTTCCATAGTTTTAGCGTAAGAATTTGATTTACTATGTTTAATGGTCCAAAAACAAAGGCTGAGAATAAAAAGTAAAATACCCCCTAAATTAACACTTAAAATCAAGCTTCTATATTACCTTTTAGAAGCCTCTACTGGTGGTAGTAGTGATTCAACCACCCCACTCTTACTTTTAGAGGTTTACAAATTATCCTCTGATATTTTTTAATATTATGAAATCGTTCAACATTTGATTCAAACAAGTGAATACCAGATAATATTACAAGTAAACAGGTAATACTAAGACATGATATTTGATATATATTTTACTATGACATTTTATCATATTTTTTCCTTGTGCTCATATCAAAGCTTAGACATTTTGCTCGAAAAATATAAGGGCTCCTTTGATTTGATTTATAGGAAAAATATAAAAATATTGTAGTCTATCTTTTATCTGATTCCTGCGTTTTTCATGTGGTTTAATCAAACGGTCATTCCTGCGTTTTTTTGTTTTGTAATTCTCCTTTTTACACTTTCATTCCTATCAAAATTCTGTGTTTTTTCTATTTTTTTGATTTTATTTATTTCTGCCATTTAAAGTGGTCCTAAAATTATATAGACCAGCAAAGACTAATGTTTTACTGGTAGTTCATTAGTTCAATGGCTCATAAATTGCATCAGCTACTCCTAAGCTACACTTGTGAGTGTACTCTAGTACTGATGAAAAATTTAGTGGACCACACATGTCATAGGCGAGTGACCATGCTCGTGGACTTGCGACTCGAGTTCTACTACAAACTCTAGGCCAACCAGATAGATACTAGTGAGAAAAAAAACAATGACACTGATGTGACATCTCAGTGTCCATCGGCCATCGCCTCCCTCTCTCTCTCTCCTCTCCTCTCCTCTCACCATCTTCCCGTACAGCAAATCACTTTCTCTCTAAAGCTTAATCCTCTCTCTCTCTAAAAAAACCTCACAAGTTATACCCTAGCCTAGCCTACTCCTAGGCACGTAGCTAGCCCCTGCCACTCTATCGCCCAGCCAAGCCATACAGCTACTCGCTGTCACTGCGCCAGCGGCCGCAGCAGCAGCAGCAGCAGCGAGTGCGCAAAGAGGAGCGCGAGAACCCAAGAAACCAACCAAGAACTGCGTCCCATAAAGGCGCGCTTCAATCCATCCATCTCTGATCTCCATACTTGCTCCAGAGCTCTCCTCTCCCTGTAAATGTCATCGCCACCCCGGTGGTGTCTCGCAGCGGAGCAGCAGTGCCCATGACGGCGGCGCCGGCGGCCGTCTCCCGCGCCCTCGTCGCGCTCCTGCTCGTCGCCGTCGCTGTTGCCGACGATGGTGGGTTTTTGGTTGGTTTCTTGCTGGGGGATTGTGGTGTTTTGTGTACTGGGGAGCAGAGAGATTCAGGGGAGTTGGTTTGATGGGATTAGTATTTTATTAGTGTTGCAAGTACTCTTCCTTTTTGGAGGCATGGTGATTCTCTTGTGGTGAAAGTCCTTTTTTTATTGTCCTAAGATCTCCCTAAGAAGAGTCTAATACTTTAACTAATCCTTGTGAGTGAGTTGTGACAAGTGCCACTTCCATCTGTTCTCTTTTCTTCTCTTCTTGTACTACAACACAGTTGCTGGCAGTTTGTTTATGGTGGTAGCCACTAGGTAATCCACCAATGTTTCAAAATGTGACTTTTTTTTTCTTTCTTCACTTTCTGTTTTGTTCTATAAGTGACTCTGTTCTGTCTTGCTATTCTGTTACTTATCGGAGCAAACGCTCCTGATGGCAAGAGGTCGTCTGGCCATTTTTGAATCTTGTGCTCATTGTTCAAGGAAGGAGCTTTATTTCTTCTTTTGTATCTTACCAATCTGATGAGCCGAATGCTGCTACCGCGTCAGGAATACCTTTTACTTTACTATTGTGCTGATTTTTGTGCTTTCCAATCTGATGTTCTTGAACTCTTTTTTTTTTTGTCTTGAAGGCTAAGAAAAAAATCTTTGTTTAGTAGTACTACTACGTAACTAACTGCTAGATTTTTCCGGGGCGAACAAATCTGTGCAGATTGTTCTGTTCTAGAATACATTTGCTGCTGCAGACTTGCAGTTTGTGATCTGTGTTCTAATGTGGCTGTGTTGCATTCAGGGTCGACGCTGCTGGAGATCAAGAAGTCCTTCCGCAATGTCGACAACGTACTGTACGATTGGGCCGGCGGCGACTACTGCTCGTGGCGCGGTGTTCTTTGCGACAACGTCACCTTCGCCGTCGCCGCGCTGTAAGAAGAACATCACCAAGTGCGCTACTTTTCTTGCTGACAAATCCACTGGTTGGTCACTGATCATGCCTGTTGATGCAAAGCAGCAACCTTTCCGGGCTCAACCTCGGAGGCGAGATCTCTCCGGCCGTTGGCAGGTTGAAGGGCATCGTCTCAATGTATGGAAGATGTGCTGTTTGAGCTGCTGTGCTGACCTTTGTTCTTTGGAATGTAGCTTCCTGGTGCTTGACTCTCAGTGATTTGTTTGCTTGGGTTTGTACTTGCAGTGACTTGAAGTCGAATGGTCTGTCTGGGCAGATTCCTGATGAGATTGGCGATTGTTCATCACTAAAAACTCTGTGAGTGGTGTGGAGTGTGGACGGCGTTATCAATTTTTTTTTTAACTTTCGGACAGAATGTGGGTTGATACATGTGTTTGGTTCAGGGATTTGTCTTTCAATAGCTTGGATGGGGACATTCCGTTCTCAGTATCGAAGCTGAAGCACATTGAGAGCTTGTATGGCCTATTCTTGCTGGAATTCATTTATTAAACAGATGTGTTGTATGTATGTACTGATCGTGTTCTGTGAAAAAGTTTTATTCATGTGCCGGTGTTTGTGGTTTTCTAGGATATTGAAGAACAACCAGCTGATCGGAGTGATCCCATCAACGCTCTCACAGCTCCCAAATTTGAAGATTTTGTAAGTTGCGCTAAACTTCTTATTTTTGTGATATTTAATTACCGTGCTCCCACTTTTCTAATTGTTATGAGCACTGCAGGGACTTGGCCCAGAACAAACTGAGTGGGGAGATACCAAGACTGATATATTGGAACGAGGTTCTTCAGTACTTGTAAGCCATCCTTATTTCGCGCTGGAAGTTTGAAGATTGTGCAGTAGTTCTAGTATGAGTGTTTTATTTTACTTCAGTTATGTATCTACTTGAATGCGATTTCTTTTTTTTAAGAGCATGTCAAAAGTTGGTTAAATTGGTAAAAATCTATATTAACTTAATGTGAAGGCACTAGCATTTTACACAAGTTGCGTCATGTAAAATACTCATTTTTAATCATTTTTTTATGAATTATGGTTGAAAATATTATCCTCAGGGGATTACGTGGTAATAATTTAGAAGGCAGCATCTCCCCAGATATATGCCAGTTGACTGGTCTTTGGTACTTGTGAGTATATGCATACCATGTTTTCAGCAAAATTTGTCTCGCGTCCACCATGTTCTTACATTTCAATCATTTGGACCAGTGATGTCAAGAACAACAGCTTGACAGGGCCGATACCAGAAACCATTGGGAACTGTACAAGTTTTCAGGTCTTGTACGTATTTGCAGCTTACTCCTCTTAATTAAAACTTTTTTGCTTCTGTGTTTGTGAGGTTTCCCTAACTTTTGTTTCATGTTAGGGATTTGTCTTACAATAAACTTTCTGGATCAATTCCATTCAACATTGGTTTCCTACAAGTTGCTACACTGTATGTGGTGATTATCTTCTCAAAAAAAAGTATATTAATTAAATGCTTAATACTACACAGTTCTTGCTCATCTGCATAATTATTCACATTGTTTGAATTAGATCTTTGCAAGGGAACATGTTCACTGGTCCTATTCCATCAGTTATTGGACTTATGCAGGCTCTCGCCGTATTGTAAGTACAATGATGAACTGAATATTCATCATACAATTGGTTATTGATAAATGAAGCTTGCACGATATTATAATTCATCAATATAACTTTACTCTTGCAGGGATCTGAGTTACAATCAATTGTCTGGTCCTATTCCATCAATACTAGGCAATTTAACATACACTGAGAAGCTGTAAGTTTTCTTTTCTCTTAAATCGGTTTATCAGGTTGTGAATAATTTTCCCTGATAGATTTTCTACTGTCAGTTCAAAGTTTTTTAAAAAAATCCTTAGAAGGTTCTGCTTGGGAATATTTCTTGTGTAAATTAATATGATATATTTGTTCCAATAGGTATATGCAAGGCAATAAGTTAACAGGTCCAGTACCACCTGAGCTTGGAAATATGTCAACCCTTCATTACTTGTAAGTGCACGTTTTATTTTATTCCCATAGCATATTCTGATTTGTCGTAACCTGATTTATGTCATTGTTGACTAATTTCAGAGAACTTAACGATAATCAACTTAGTGGGTTCATTCCTCCAGAGCTTGGAAAGCTAACAGGCTTATTTGACTTGTAAGCACTTTTTTCAAACTCTTCAATATTTGTTATGTTTTCTATAATTTACTAGTAAAACAAGCGGCTTATTTTACTCTTGCTTCACAGAAACCTTGCAAGCAACAACTTTGAAGGTCCAATCCCTGATAACATAAGCTCATGTGTGAATCTCAATAGCTTGTAAGCATGATTTAATTATAATTGTTATGGTGGCACTTGCAATTTCAGATACATGTATCTAATGTGGGTTTTCTTTACAGCAATGCTTATGGCAACAGATTAAATGGGACCATTCCTCCTTCATTGCATAAACTTGAGAGCATGACTTATTTGTAAGTAACAATTTTTATTTCTTAAATTGTGCTGTTACATTATTTTTCCTTTTCAACTTCTATAGTTGTTTAATTTTTATATTTCACATTGAAAAACCTTGTTTCCCATGTTTGATTAGTACCATATGTTCATCTGTTCTTTTCTTAGGAATTTGTCATCAAATTTTCTAAGTGGTCCTATTCCTATTGAGCTATCGAGAATCAACAATTTGGACACCTTGTAAGTCCTGTTAGCTCCATCCATGAATTCGAAAATATCTATTTTATCCTATTGTGTATGTAATGAAGTACCTGTATCAGGGATTTATCCTGTAACTTGATTACTGGTCCGATTCCATCAGCCATTGGGAGTTTGGAGCATTTATTAAGACTGTAAGTTTTGTTGTCACCATTTTGTATGTATCTAGTATAGTGTCTTACAGTGTTTGATGTTATTGAACTTGTTTCTTCAGTAACTTGAGCAAGAATGGTCTAGTAGGATTCATTCCTGCAGAAATTGGCAACTTGAGGAGTATCATGGAGATGTAAGTATTTGCTTATGTGCGACTTTTACCATTTAGTCCCACAGATACTATACCCCATATTTGTGTTGTTTCAGTGATATGTCCAATAATCATCTTGGTGGTTTGATTCCTCAAGAACTTGGAATGCTGCAAAATCTGATATTGTTGTGAGTAGTACCTTCAATGTCAGCCTTCTTTTTAAACACATAAGAACACTGAATCTGTAACCTCAGAGAGATCTGTTTATCATTCTCTCAGAAAACTCGAAAATAACAACATAAGTGGGGATGTCTCTTCACTGATGAACTGCTTCAGCCTCAATATCTTGTAAGTTGAATAACCAGAAAATTTTTGAAGCATGCTCCAGTATCTGTTTTTTGCTGACATTATCTATCTGTTTTATGATCAGAAATGTATCCTATAATAATTTGGCTGGTGTTGTACCTCCTGACAACTTCTCACGGTTCTCGCCTGACAGGTAGTGTTCTCCATCATTTGCATCAGTATTATGTTCATTTGCTCAGCCTTGGAATAGCAGTTTAACAATGTGATACTTTTCTTAGCTTTTTGGGTAATCCAGGACTTTGTGGATATTGGCTTGGTTCTTCATGCCGTTCATCTGGCCACCAACAGAAACGTAACAAAATTGCTCCATTCATTGATATCTTACATATTTTTTTCACACCTAATAGACAAGTCACCTTTTCGCTGCCTACATTTTCTTTGCAGCACTAATCTCAAAGGCTGCAATACTTGGAATTGCCGTGGGTGGGCTTGTTATCCTCCTGATGATCTTAGTAGCGGTCTGCAGGCCTCATAGTCCACCTGTTTTCAAAGATGTCTCTGTTAGCAAACCAGGTAATGCATCTGCAAGGAGTTTTGCTCAAACCAACTGATTTCTTTCCTGTCAAGTTCAATATTAGGATACTTATCATGTCTAGTACTTATTGTATTTAATCAATAGTTTGTTTTTACCTGATAACTGGGTTAATGGTAGAGCAACACTAAAGTGCTGTATATTTGCTGTCACAGTGAGCAATGTTCCCCCCAAGCTGGTTATTCTTCATATGAACCTTTCCCTTCTTGTATACGAGGATATAATGACGATGACTGAAAACCTGAGTGAGAAGTACGTCATTGGGTATGGAGCATCCAGCACGGTTTATAAATGTGTTTCGAAGAACCGCAAACCAGTGGCAGTAAAAAAGCTATATGCCCACTATCCACAGAGCTTCAAGGAATTTGAAACTGAGCTTGAGACTGTTGGTAGCATCAAACACCGGAATCTAGTCAGTCTTCAAGGATATTCCCTATCTCCTGTTGGGAATCTTCTCTTCTACGATTACATGGAAAATGGCAGCCTCTGGGATGTTTTGCATGGTAAGTGCCAGACTGCCAACTCATTGCATAGTTTTATTGTCTTTGTTTGTTTATCTGTCACAGAAGCACCAATATGTCATTCTCAAAACATGATATTTTAAGACATTGATATTTGCTTATCTGTTGATTGCAATACCAAATACTTATATGAAATTCTTGTTAACATATGATAACCTAAATTCTTTTTTTCATTATTCTAGAAGGTCCAACTAAGAAGAAAAAACTTGATTGGGAAACTCGTCTACGGATTGCTCTAGGTGCAGCCCAAGGCCTTGCTTATCTTCACCGTGACTGTAGCCCACGGATAATACACCGGGATGTGAAATCAAAAAATATACTCCTTGATAAAGATTATGAGGCACATCTTACGGATTTTGGCATTGCTAAGAGTTTGTGTGTTTCAAAAACTCACACGTCCACCTATGTCATGGGAACTATTGGCTATATCGATCCTGAGTATGCTCGCACCTCCCGTCTCAATGAAAAGTCTGATGTCTACAGCTATGGCATTGTTCTGCTTGAACTGCTGACCGGCAAAAAGCCAGTGGACAACGAGTGCAATCTCCATCACTTGGTAACTATGATTCATGCTCTTCTGGTTCTTCTGTTAATTTGTCATTTTCTTCAGCTTATTTTGCTTTGGATTCTGGTAGTCCTCAATAATTGCTGAATGATGTCCATTAGGCTTGTGTTCCTACATGGGGACCAACAACATGAAACCTATCCTGTGAGTAGATCTATTTGCACTGTGTACGTGTGGTGGACTGATCCATCACATATGGCTGTTGAAAGCTCCATTATCAGTTACAGTGTTTAAGTCCCCTAAAGCCTGTCACTTTTGTCCCCTGTCATCAATTATGTAGATTGAAAGCTACATTTTAGTGTCATAAAAATTACTTGCAGCCATTTACATTTATTATGCCTTCGCTTGGCATTTTACCGATCTTTGATTCGTAGAGTCACCCTAATTTCTCAATGATTTTACATGCTTATATGGTTTTTCATTTATCGGTTTTCCTTGCTACTGCACAGACTATTACAATTCTTGGCCTACTGTTGCAAATGCAGATCTTGTCAAAGACGGCTAACAATGCCGTCATGGAGACAGTCGACCCGGACATCGCAGACACTTGCAAGGATCTTGGTGAGGTCAAGAAGGTGTTCCAGCTGGCGCTCCTTTGCACCAAGAGACAACCGTCGGATCGGCCGACAATGCACGAGGTTGTGCGCGTCCTGGACTGCCTAGTTCGTCCCGACCCGCCACCCAAGTCCGTGCAGCAGCTGGCCATGCCACAGCCGCCTACTGTCCCGAGCTACATCAACGAGTATGTCAGCTTAAGAGGCACCAGCGTGCTCTCCTGTGCCAACTCGTCGTGTACTTCCGATGCCGAGCTGTTTCTCAAGTTCGGCGAGGTAATTTCTCAGAACACAGAGTAGGATTGCAGAAATTGTCATCCGACCTGGGGATTCAGGCAAGCAGCTGGTGAAGCTAGTCCAAGGTAGTGAAGTGAACTCACGTTTTGTCCACATGTTGGGTACCCAGAAAATTAACCAGGGGATTCTCAAGGGTTGTGGCTGGTGTTCTTTACTGTAAAAAAAATGTCCCCTACTACTTTCTTCTTCCTTTTTTTTTATCTCGTTTTTGTCTAACTTAGGAGGTGTCGATGAATCTAAATCTCAAGACAGCTTCATCTGTTCTGTAACATTTCTGGGATTGGAATGCTGGAACTGCCGTACTGTACTGATATGGTAGTCTTTCAGTTTGGACAAATTTAGCAGGGTGGCGTTTCAGTTTCAGCATTTCTGTTTTGCACTAACATCTGTAATGGCATCTGATACAGTAGTAGCAATACATCATATGGTATCCTGAGAAGGTATAATTGGTGAGTGTGACATCTGAATTTTCTCTTGGATTTTCTCTTCTCCTGGCATGTCCATGTGCTTGTATTGTACCGTTGTCGCCGAGCCCATGGAGGCATCGTCAGTCAGTCAGGGACGGTGTAAATGATGCGAGGCTGCAGCAGGCTTGCAGCAATGCTGGGACCGGATGGGAGAGAACAGTAGCGGAGTTCAGAAGAGATGAAGGTGTACTGTCATGGCTGAGATGATTGATTGATAGAGTGGGCCAAAGAGGATGGGCAGCGGCGGTGCAATGCAATGCACAATGCAGTTCTCGTGAACTCGGGGTACTGAACTCAGGACGCAAATCCCAAACTCAATCTAGTCACACAAAAGCAACCCACAACGATTTTTTGACGGAAAAATAGTAATAGAGAGAGAGTGGAACGGAAAATGCTCAAACTTAGCCCCTATTTGGTACTCCCTCTGTCCTGAATATAGCAACCGAGCAGGGATTGGACACAACTGAGTACAACGTATGTGGATAGGTCACCTGTTTAGATACATTGTACTTGTACTAGTTTGTATCCAATTTTTTTTAGTTTGCTATATTCTGCGACGGAGCGAGCTAGATTTTAAATCTGAATTCTAGCTTCTACTACCTTCGTACCAAAATATAAGGAGTTTTAGGCTTAGACACGGAGTATTAAAAAGTATGTGAAATTAAATGTGAGAACGTTGTGATTGGTTGAGAAGAACAATTAGGAAAAAAATTTAAATGGTGAAAGATGTGATTGGTTGAAAAGAGAATATAGATGAAGAAATTGTTATATTTTAGGACAATGTTTGAAGGCTAAAAGTTATTATATTTTGGGATGAGGAGAGTAGTTTATTTTCTGGATTAAGTAATTATAACTTCTCTGAATCTAGGTAAAAACTTAGGGAGTTTTTGATTCTGGGAAAAGCTACAACTGCCAGAAACTCTTTCGAATCGGCTCTTAATCACACTTCAAAGTCCAAAGATCACGATTCCTTTGGACGTAAGATTTTTAGAACACAGAAATAGAATAAAAATAAGGACATCCGTAATATTGAGTCACACAACAAACATAAGATGAGACCCACATATGCTCTCCTTTTCACCTTAAGCTGGGACTCACTAAAAAAATCTCTATTAATCCTTTTAGCATGAAGGATTCAAACCAACATACATATTGAAAAGACATAAAGTAATTTTATATTTCTTATGGCTAGCTCTAAGTTTAAGGTTAGCCATAGCAATATTCTTTTACAAACACACTACCCTATACATAAAGTTATACTATAAATATTAGTTTATTACTTATGGTTACCTTTACACGTACATTGGAGAGGCCCTGCCCTAAGAATAGATTATCACAAGCTATGTAATATTACAGGATTTTAAAATATATGAACACTATAGGTAACACTTCTGATGGTTCACAGGGATTTAAATAGAGGAATTTTGCAGGAAATCATACGTGGAAGAGAGAGTTGAGAGAAAGAAAGAATATGCATTGGACTTAGCAAAGAAAAATAAAATATGAAATGTGAGCTCATGCTAAATTTCCTAAGAAATAGGGTGTAAGAATTGCAATCCATAGAAATTTTTATGTCCTATTCCTTTGATCCAAATGGTAATATTAGAATTCTTTTCTAAGAATTATAATCCTCTAAAATTCCTTTGATTTTTTTTTAATCTAAAGGAGCCCTAAAAATTCCTAAAAGATGTGCAATAGAAGCAGTAACCCTCAGGAATGCGTTCTAATAAGATACCCTGATTACATTGAAAATTCCGATATACAATTGAAAATCTCTATATGCACCTCAGAATTTCCACACAGTTCAGGATTCAGACGCCTCTTCCATGAGTATAAGATCTTAAATTCCCATATTATGCCAATTTTTTCCGTTCCCCCACCACTTCTCCCCTTTTCCCCTTCACATTCCTTTCTTTCCTTCCATTACAATTTCTTTTTCAAATTTTTTCAGGCCAGACGGGCTGGTGTGCTTGCCTCTGGCCCAGCACGGCCCGCCAAAGTGTTGGGCCATAAGTCTATTTTCCTTTCTCAAGAACTCTCGATTGAATCACCTCCCTCAAACATAATACCGTGTATGACACCTTCTCTATTTTAAAAACCGGAGCAAATCGAGTCCTCTAACGATTTATCCTACGTGACACTCAGATCCACATGTTAGTGAGAAAAAAAAACAGACCCACGTGTTCTCTTTTTTCCCCAACCCTCCACCCCTTCTCTCTTTCCCGTTGCCAGGCTGCCGCGGCAGCCAGCGGGAGCCCGCGGCCGGCGACTCCTCCCCCGCACGCAGCCGGCCACGGCGGAACCAGTACAACTCCTCCCTGGCTACCCGATCCCTCCTCCGAGACCACCTCCCGAGCTCCCGTTTCACCTCCTCGGGCACCCGGAACACGGCCTCCGCCGCCTCCACGGCCGCGCGCACTCGTCAGCCTCGACCGCGCCGCCCACGCGGAACGCGCCGCACTCCGCGGCGACGCCGACAGCCTTCAGTGCGGCGTTCACCTCTCCCGATAGGAGGGCCCGCACGAGGACGTCCAGGGTCGGCGGCGGCACGGGGTGGCAGAACGATCGCTTGTTGTTCTTGGGCAGGGTGAGGTCGGGGACGCGGAGGGAGGCCTCGAGGAACTCAGCGAGGACGAGCTCGTTGGCCGCCGCGAAGCGCGCGCCGTGGATCGGGGTTGGGGTGGCGTCGCTTGTACATTGAAGCGCTGCTAGATGTTGCTTCGTGGTGCTCAAATGCTCAATTGGGGAGCTTCACCCTGACGACTCGTGAAGAAGCAGAGAAGATAATGGTTGCAACTTCGTCTCTATCTGCACTGGTTGTTGTTTCAAGCCAGTACAGCTTCTGGCCAGCGGCGAAGTTGCCAAGCAGCTGGTAGGAGCTTGCGGAGCCATCCATGGTTAGGCAGAGATCGTCAGTGCATGCCGTGGCCGACCCCGATCCGGACGGCGCGCTCCGCGTGAGCGGCACGGTCGAGGCCGACAAGGTGCGCGCGGCCGTCGAGGTGGCGGAGGCGGTCTTCTCGGCGGCTGAGGAGGTGAAGCGGGAGCTCGGGAGGTGCTTCCGTGGGAGGGACCGGTGGCCGGGGAGGAGTTATACTGGTTCCACTGCGGCCGGCTGCGCGCGGGGGAGGAGTCGTTGGCCGCGGGCTCCCACTGGCCGCTGCCGCCTCCTGGCTTGTGAGAGAGAGAACGGAGAGAGAGAGAGAGAGGAGACGGGGGTGAGGAAGGAGATCGATTTTCATTCCTACATGGACATCGCCTCGTTCGTTGCATACTATCTAAATAGTCATCAAAATATTTTTAAAAAATTAACAATGATTAATATGAAATATATCACTCTACAAATATGTAACGTCAAATTCGACTTCTCTAATTTGCAATAAAAATAATAAATTAAACTGAAAATAGTTAATGTACATTTACAGCTATGTTTGTTATTTTGTTACAATTTATATAAGTTGAATTTGAACTTGTATGTTCGTGGAGTGATATGTTTCATATTAATCTATCTTGTCATTTTTTTTAAATTTTTTGATGACTATTTATATGACATGTAAGAAACGAAAGAAAATCCCTTTGAGAGACGAAAACATTTTCCTGGTAAGGAAAAAGAAAAAAAAGATTAGGATGACAACATGTGGGCTGTTATTTTTTTATATTTTTTTCACTAATATGTGGGTCTGATGAGTATCACTAGAATGAAACCACTATCCAAACAAGCAGTCGAGGGATTCGATTTGATGCGATTTTCAAAAATGGAAAAGTCGTTAAAATTAGTATTGTGGTTGAGGGAGGCAAAATAGACGTATTCCCTCTTAGGCTCCTAGTTTGGCACGTTGGGCCAGCACGGCACAGCCCATTCGGCCAGCCGTGTCGGGCCGTGCGGCCCGTTTGGCCCCTTTCCTTTTCCCACGTGTTGCCTTCACGCTCTGCCTTGGCTCCTCGCGTTCGTCGCCGGCGCCGCGCAGCAACCAGTGTTCGCCTCCCCCTCTGTTGATGAGCTCAAGTCGACAAAGCGGCAAGGCGGTGAGGGGCTCCGCCCCCGGCTGCTCTGTCTGTAGCCGCCTCCCTCCTCAATTCGCTCCCTACCACATGCTCGCGAGCTTCCTCCTCATCAGCCACCGCCGTCCATCCACTGCAAGGGGGTCATTGCGGTCGATTTGAGTAGAACGCAGATCTTCCCCGCCTTACTACCTAATCCAGCTCGACGGCGAAGCAGCCGATCTAGTGGCACGCTAAGTGAGGCATTTCACCCCGCGGCTAGGTGCTCCTAGCGGGAGTGGCTGACTTCTCTGACCACCTGCTTCTCTCTGACAACGACGACGACGACGGCTGTGAGGATTTTTTACCTCTCTTTTGCATATTTGCTTGTTGTGGCGGATCTAGGATTTCTTAGGATGGGGTATTCGAGACTTAAAAATGTAATAGTAAAACAATGGTTACACTGTTAGTAAAAACATACAGTTTCTAATTCAAAATGCAATAAAGAGAAGAAAAAAATACAATAGCAAATTACTTTTTTTTTATTTTCATAGTTAAAAACCTGGTATGATTGTCCTAATATGTATAATGTTACTACCTCCGTTTCATATTACAAGCTATTTGACTTTTTTTGTCAAAGTTTTTTAGGTTTGGCCAAATTTATAAAAAAACAACATTTACAACACCAAACTAGTTTAATTAACATTAACATTGAATATATTTTGACAATATACTTGTTTTGTATTGAAACTGTTAGTATATTTTTTTATAAATTTAATCAAACTTAAAAAAGTTTGACTAAAAAAAATCAAATGACTTATAATATGAAATGGAGGGAGTAGTTACTTAACTCTTTAAGTACTAGTAAGAAAAATACATGTTAAATTCTCTAAAAAAAACTTGCTAAACAAGTACTATACAACTTCTCAAACAAACGAACAATACAGACGTTTATACATGAGGGAAAAAAAGATATCTATACATGAGGGGGAAAAAAAGAAGAGAGTTTCAATTAAACAAGTGAAGATGAAGAAGAGAATTGGACAATTCAGTGAGAGAAAGAAAGAGATTGCTGAGTGGCTGCACCCCGAGTATTGAATTCAGGACCAGTTGAATCAAATATGCAAAGACTAAACAAAAGAGGAAAGCTCAATTTGTGCAACTTAGTGCGTAGTCTCATAGAATTTATGGGCATTCATCTAAATACCTATGAATCATGGTGCATCCGCCAGTGTCTGCTCGGTATGAGTCTACACTTCTCTTGCCTCCAAATCTTCTTTGCGCTCTTATATGCCTTGCTCATCTGTTGTGCAATAGAGTCACACAACGTAAATGTAACGATTGCATTTTTAGGTGCGGTAGCATGTAATCATTATAATTTATTCTGTCGTTAGCTCAAGCTACCGATATCTAATCTGATCTGATTCAGTTTTACACGTTCTTGGTCCTCTCTCCTAATTCACAACTTCTGCTTTCTAGGTCATGAGATCAAGCTGCACTAGGTGAGAACACCAGAGAAATGGTGGTAATGATGAGAACACCAGAGTAAGGTGGAGTTCAAGGCTTCAAACTGGGCAAGGTGTCAAGGTGAGGTCTGTACAATTCATTATATAATGCTTGGGAATCATGATATTTGTTTCAAATAAGTACCATTGTGTCTCCCAAAAAATATGCGGTGTTTATTGCCAAAATAACCATGATTTGAAAAGGGTGAAAAGAGTTTTTTTCTCACATATAGTTCTGAGTTACATATTTAGAAGCACTTTATTAAGTGAGAAAGGGTTGCTCTACACTAGATTGAGTTTCAGATTAGAAATTCAGATTTGCAAGATATGGAATTTCATGGTTGCTGCTTTTTTAGCTGATTCATGTCATTGCATCAGATTTCCATCCTTATCAAAAGTAGTGAAAAAACTAAACATTTTCACCACCAAAACATGTCACGTCATCAAAAAAAATTATGACCGTTGAATGTAGCCACATATTCAACACCGACTATTGGATTTCAAAGTAACCTGGAAAGCCTCCGAAGTCTTCAACTGGAAGTCAGGAAGCCTCGCGAATACGAAAAGCCCACGTGTCCACAGTCCACCGCAGCATCACGGTCACTCGGATATAACAAAAAGAAAACAAGAACGCACAGCCCCATACCCTCAAATCCTAGTCGCGTCCATCGCCGCCTACTCGCCTCTGCCCCCATTGCCATCGCCTCCACCGCCATCACTTCCACTGCACCTCCCCATCCCCGCCGCCGTTTCAAATCGCTTCCACCACAGCCTGTTCCGCCTACTCCGCCGCGCTTCCCCATCCTCATCCGAATCACAGCTCCAAAGAACGGGACAAGATTGAGGTCCCGATGGTTGATCGAGGTCAAAAATCGGATTGCAACTTCAGGCAGAAGGACAACATAATGTCTCCATCTTGTCCTCCCTTGTCCAATGCATCCCATCCCAGGTATCTGGTAAGTCACATACTCACTGAATCCCATCCCCTCCTGTAGCCTACCGCTGCAGATCGACTCCAAAAAAAATGACACCAGTAGAAAGGGCCCTACAACAAGAGCAAATTGGCCCATCTAATTAGTTACTGTATGAGTGTAGATGAAGTGATGCAGAGCAAGGCACACATTTCTGTAGGGCTAGAATTATGGTAAATATTAGTACATTGATTTGCGCATTGATAGATGTGTCAGTACACCATAATGAACTGGTGTAGGATCACCATAGATCATGAGTAATGGTGTGGAGGAAGCAAAGGTCAATAGAATGCATTCGTTCTACTAAGTGTGCAGAACACCTCATCTCATTCTTCATTGATTTTATTTTCTACAATAGGCATCACATCTAGGTAATTATTTGTTGTACAGTGGTCAAGGCAAAATGTAAGTAGTAATTACATCTTCAAGGCTATCTAAAACAGTATAATTCAATTATATAGTTTCAGGTGCTATAGTACATAGCAAGACTACTGATTACAAGTGATTTAATTTGCAACCTATGATGCTATTATACAGTCTGCTCTAGCCAATTTGTATAGCAAGACTAACAAGATGTTAAGCTTACATTTAGTGATCGCTAGACAATTATGTTTGCTCCTTGATACATAATAATAGGTATTACAAAATTTAGAGTAAATAAAAATTGAAAGGGCACCTACTACACTTAAAAACAAGATAATTTTGCTGAAAAACTAAAGCATTTTCACTTACTTTGAATTAGAAACATTTTTAGATGGCAAAAAAAGTTTTCTTACTGAGTTTAGCCTTTAAATATATTTTCGCTTCTAAGTTGTACACTCTTTTGTATAATCTACTTATGACATATCCAACTTGAAATCTCATAAGAGAATCAGCCTATTTGTATCTCTTCTTAAGTTTTGTTCCAAAACTATAACTTCAAGTATACCTAAATATTATTTCATTTCAGGGGAAGAATCATATTCACTTAAATTGCATCTGCCATCAACCACCAAGCTAGGAAGCTCAAGATGTTATGATGAAGTTACTCGTAGAAGTAGAGCTTACCAATTTCAAAGGAAAGAAACCTGAACTAGATTTTCTGAAACTTAATTCAGGGCAGCACCAGCACTTACAAGGATGAGAATAACTTGTCATCATTCATTTCTCAAAAGATCTCTGAGTAATTTGTGTTGGTTTCAAACCATGGACTAGATTGTCGTTTATTTTGCTAGCGCGTATTGCATTACGTTTAACCATTGTGAGCCTTATGCATAAGATCATTGAGTAATTAAACATACATTCATCTGAATCTATAGTTCTAACAATAGTTTATCAAATTGTATGATTTTGTAAAGAGAAATTAAAATTGAAGTACAACCTTATTATTGTACATTACATCTCATATATAAATGCTTTTATAGCAGCACCCAAAGTCGTGCAACGCACGACTAAGTTGCTAGTTGCCGAATGAAAAGTAGATGGTCTTATTTGGATTTGTATTACAATTGTGTTTTATTTATACGAAAGTAAATCAGATTTCTAATATTTATGTTCCTTTCTAATTTGCATTCTACTAGCATTTAGTGTATTGTTAAATAGTGGTTAACAAATAAGTGCAATATGATTATAAATATGAATATCAAATCGAAATAACAATCCAATGATCATCAGATGCTTCTGTTACAATCAGAACTTAATAACTGCTTCTAGCCTTGATGGCGTCTGGGGTGATATGGTTGGAGGCTTGAATAGGCAATCCACCACTACTAATCACATAGCTTCTACTACCTAACACAAGGTGTTGACCTTCTATTCCAATCCTCTCTGTCTGTTTCAACGGGAGAAGTCTGATATAGCGTAAAGATGGCTTTGTTGAAAGCTCGAGTGAGAAAAAGAGATGATGGCTTCGATGTTGCATTGAAATTTGCTCAATTATCATAAGATGTTGCTAACCTAAGATTTTATAATATAGTGTTCAAGGTTACACAAAAATAAATATCTAATTATTGTGCAATGCAACAAACTTTTTATTATTTTTTATTTACTTCTAATGCATTATTTTAAAAATAAATTTAAAAATTTATGATTTTTATTATTTTTTAAGTCATATATAGGAAAAAAATTATAAAATCGTTACACTTGATTATTTTTTTAGTGTGTAATTTAGAAAACAACTACTTGTGAGGTAACTCTAATTTTAAAATGTCTAACATAAGAAATATTTATTTGTGGATATAGAAAATGACTTGAACAATATTTATATTTATAGTGTATTATGACCATCAAATTCATAACACGTGTAACTCTCCAATTTTTTTTAAGATTGTGGATATTTGTAGTACTATCCATATTATATATTTAATAAAATCTAGAGAATGCTATAATCTAGTCACCTAATGAACAACCAAAAATCGGGTGCCTCCTAGCTACGAGCACATCTCATATCTCCACATCTCATATCTCCCAATCTCTCTTGGCACTTGCATGCATGCATGTCTTTGTATCTTTCTCTATGCTTTGAATTGACCGAGTGAATTACATTATTTACTACACATGTGATCTGATTACATTGTTGTGCTCATTGTAATTAAAACAAACTTTACAACAAGATCACACATGATTATATTTTGATGAAGAAAATATAGATGTTTCAACCGTTGAAATTGGATATTTCATGTGCGAGAAGTGAATGTTTCAGCTGAAATTTGACTCCATTGCACATTTTAAGTTTTTGTGTTCCAATGGATCATTTTTTTATTGTTACATATTGTGTTATATGAATGTTACAATAAGTTTTTTTTATATGTTTCACTAGTTCATTTGTAAATGTTGCATGTGGTGTCCTTTGGATGTTTTAACAATTACACCACAAAGCTTCATATAAAATATAAAAATGTTTTAATTAGAATTTAGCGGTTTTTCATCATAATAGAATCATGTGATATCTTTTTGCAAATATTTACTTACAACAAATATAATGGTGTAATTGCATCTCAGATTGGTTAAGTAATTTAAAAGAAAAAAATTATTTAAATCTTACAAATATAGCTTAATGCATGTATGAAAAAAAAGCTAGGTCAATGTAAAGAGAGAGAGGGTAGGTGCATGTATTACGAAAGTGAGAAAAAAGACATGCAAATATAGTAAGAGAGACGACAACATGGGACTCTAGCTAAGAGTATAGAGAGCGCCTGATTTTTTTTCTTTGAATCGAGCACCTGAAGCCTAGTTATGTCCATAAAATCTTCATATATTTTTTTACTTTATAGTATTTTAAAAATATCTTTCTTAGTTTGTAAGAAAACAACTAATCAAATGGATGTATCATGTGGAAAGTGATTGCTAATAATAAAATAGATAAACTCATGTTTTAAAAAATAATGAATAATACATATTACGGATGATGACTAGAGAACTAGAGCTTAAATAAGACTATTCCATAACACGGTTGAATCAGCAGACAAATACACAACCCAAGAATGTACAATAAATCAGTATATCATCGATCGAACACGTGCATCATCCTGTATGATAAAGCTTAATTTGATCAAATTCGTATCTATATCAATATATCATTATATATTAATAAAGAGAATAACCCTGAAAAGCTGTACACAATAACCGGTTAGGCTTCTCTGGATTCGCACCACTGGGTACGCAGTCTAAAATGGACACCAGTGGTTGAAGTTGTAATCGATCAAAATGTCATTACACTGGCTTTGCTAATTCTTTCTCCGCTTTTCACTAGGAGAAATCACATCAGTCAACTCCGCCACTTCATTGAGACTAATCGCGACAAGTTTCGTCTGAACTGAGGTCAGTTCAGGTAGAAGTGCAATAGGTGGAGAAGCAAAGGCATCCGTTACATCGATGCTTCTTCTCTGCAGGCAATGGGAAGGCCGGTTTTTACAGCACTCATGCTCGTCGTAGCCCCTGTTCTTGCCTGAAGAACTGTCTTCAACAGCCGGAGACAATGCCTTCCTGCAATTTGTTGGGCTGTTGGTGGCATCGTCAACAGGGCTCCGTTCTTTCCTCTGTGACTTGTTCTTGTCGACAGAGCTTGGAAGAAGCCCCTTGCGCTTCTTAGGGGATGGAACTTCCGGTTTATTATGTTGAGAAGACAACACATCATCCTCAGCACTCACAAAGAAACTAGACTTGCTATTGTCGAATTTGGTCCCCCTTCTCCTATCACAGGTAAACAATAAACAAGTCAGCAGAATGGAATATATATGTCTTCTATTAAGACATGAAAAAGAACCTGCCAGTAATTGCTATTAGACCGAGATTAATGAGCTCTCAGGCAAATGTAAGAAATGAGAAGAAAACTCAAGGCAAGTGCCCAAAATTCTAAATACTTAGTACTTAATGATGTTTATCAACAATAGTTTGCCAGCTGGCTAACAAAATGCATGTGAAAGAAAGTCTTTTTGTCTGTTTGATCCTGTGCTTGCACTAATTACGTGCCAAACACACATGATCATGTTCAGAAGCACATGATGAATTCCTGCTTCTAATTAAAATGCCATATAAGGTCAGTTATAGTTTTATGCGAATAAAATTGTTGGCAGGTATATTAGCCCATTAAGCACTAGTGCTAGTGCCACTGCCAACTGCAGAAGCAAAGCTACATGTATATAAATCAACAATAAATAACTCATGTCGCCGTAAAAAAAAGCACCGGCAGAAGCAATACTGCATGTACATTGCTTAGAAGCTGCATCCATCCTTGAAATCAAGAAATAAAATCATTGTGATGCGTATAAATTAGATTAAACTTGCTTATACCAGTAATACTGCAGTGTCCAATGGACAAGAGAGTTAACAAAGATTGAATGAATTAGAGAACTATTTGTGCTTCCTGTAACATGTCTGCGGGATAACAACATGATCACATATTCTTTGGAAGACTGGAACAATGTGGTAATACTGTAATAGTGCTGAAAAATTATAGGTAACTGCAGAATTGCACATCAAAGCAAAAGTAATCAAGAAACTAACAGAAAACCAACAAAAGATCACCATCAACAGATGTTT
Source organism: Oryza officinalis (assembly GCA_008326285.1). Classification (NCBI taxonomy): domain Eukaryota; kingdom Viridiplantae; phylum Streptophyta; class Magnoliopsida; order Poales; family Poaceae; genus Oryza; species Oryza officinalis. The sequence continues at coordinate 7,191,775 of BDMV01000006.1, read as the reverse complement.
TTGGATTCTTGAGCATTCAAAGGGTATCCTGCTTTACTGTAGTACCAGACAATCTGACGTGAGATGTTCCTCTGGATCGATGGAAACAAAAGCTAGCAAATTAATATGCATATTTGTGAAAGAGAATAGCACCACCTAACAAAACAACTCCTTCAGTTTGGAGTACCTCAAGCCTGCTCAGCTAAACAGCTCCATAGTCCTTTCGAAAACCACGAGTTCCTTCAGTAAAAAGAACTTTTCCGCAATGTTCAAAAGTTCAATTTTCCATCCACATTGTAAGACGTAAGTAAAAAACGATAATTAATCACACCTGCTTACATACATGAAAACTAATTAAGCACACAACAGCAACCCACATGCTAACTTTTCGCGCATCATCAAAAAGATCATACCTCATTGACCAGAAATTTCCCAACAAATCCCCAAATTAGTTAACGTAGCAACAACATTAGGACCGGGCACCGGGATAACAGAAAAACTCAAGGCTCAGTGTAAAAGTTGTCATACTTCGACAAAAAAAATTCCAAATATATATGTACTGCAAATCTGCCATAGTACAAAAAAAACACCCGAAGTCTGCAAATTTTCCGTCGGCAGAGGCACAGGATCAACGATTATGATACCTACATTACTCCACAACACCAAATGAAGCAGAAGTCCGAGCCGAAATTTGAGCAAATTTCCATCCACACTGCTCCAAAAGACCCGAGCAGTGACGACACCCTACGATTTCGGTAAAGAAAAGCTTTCGAAATCCAAAATAATCCAGCACGACAACCAAAGGGAAGGTCGATATCTTAAGTCGCGCGAAGCTTTGAGGCAGATTGGGGAAAAACTGACCTGCGGCTGCGGGGCAGCGCCTGCTGGAGCGCGTCCATGGTGTCCAGGGGACCCCTGTACGAGCTCTCCACCTCGCCGTCGCTCTCCTCCTCCTCCGCCGCGTCCTCGCACTGCACCATCCCCACTCGGCTGTCGCTCCCCCACCCCGCCGACGACGCCGCCGGGCAGAGAGCTCCCCCGCGGCCGAACAGATCGCCGCCGCCGCGGCCCCGCCCGCTCTCCATGGCGATCGGCATTGCTCCCCCCACCTCACTCAGATTGTGTACTGCCCCTCTCGCGAGCGCGAGCTCTGAAGCGGAGCGGCGCCTCGGACTCGCGCGCACGGGAGGGAGACGAGACGAATGGTGGATTGGTGGGGGGCTCGAGTCGCGTGGGGCTTTGCGCTTGCGCCAGGTCGTTCCGTTGGGATTTGGCACCATGGCCTATGGCCTTACACACACTGACGTGTGGGACCTACCCAGTATCAGGCTGGTGTTCAGGGAGAAACACAACTCTGCTTTGGTAAAATGCCCTAAATAAAACCTTAAAATTGGCAAAATACGGAAGACACAATGTAAAGAGTAGTATCATTTTACGGTGTGGGGTGCGCGTAGTAGCATTGTATTGAAGCCAGTCTAAACTGTGGCATTGTAGCGAGTTTTTCGTTGTTTGAGTTTGTGAGGCCTTCTAATAGACGAGCCACGAACTCAAATACGCAGTCCAGCTCATTACTTCCTCTCTCTCGTATTTGGTCTCAAAATCTAGATCAAGGTTAGCTTCGATTCCCTGTCTCCTTTGCTGTCACCGTCTGGCCTCATCGACGCCGATAGACGTCAACGTGCTAGCGTGGCTTGCCCGACCGTTCTCCTCCTCTCTCCCTTTGTGTCGCTATGCCCCCACCATCAACATCACCCTATCGCCCTATACCGACCCATGGCTCCGATGCTGCCACCACCTCGTCGTCCACCTTTGGTCTGTCGTCTCCTATGCTATCCCTATAAGCCTGATCCCTCATTTTCTCCTCCCTAGTGCCAACCTCCACTCACTCATTCTCAAAACCCTAACCCAGTGCTTGTTGTATGATGTTACCTGTTAGAAAGCGTTCACGCGCGCGTGTTCGAGGATTAGGAAATCTATAGGTTCGTGGGAAGAGAGGTTTCGACTTAGGTGCTTTTCAGGGAACTGGGGATTCTATGCAAGGTAGTAATACCTAGTTGGAGCTCTAATAAATAATTGATACTCCTATTTAGTGAGCCGTTTGTTTGGGGAAGTGTATTTTTTCTTTTAGTATCCCCTTCATGCAATGCCAAAAATCTATTTGGAAATTGGATGGGGTGCCCTGGTAAAAAAGGTTCTATTTGGGGGCTAGTGCACTGCATTGTGTAATTTGGTGTTACCAAAATGATTTTTGATAATAATAAATCACCTAATCCTATGTGGGTTATCTTTAACTTCAACTAGCTCAGCACTTAATTGTTGATACTATCACATGATGGGCATGATACTATATGTAGTGGTGTTATATTTTTAGAATTGATAGTTATGGATCTTTTGTTTCGCTTTGGATAATGTAATACATATAAAATTACTTGTTAAAATATATATGTATTTTAAATTCAGCTGGTTATTTTTTAGAGTTAGGACTTGTCCCATCACTCAATATTATTTTTTCTCAATACTAAAACCTATTGGTTAGGAGCCTGTTAGCAAAAGCCAAAGATGTAAATTAATTCTATTATCTAAGCTAGGTCGGAAAATTATAAGAATGGTTTATTATCATTTCCATTATCACAAGTTTTTTATAGTATCTAGTTGGTGAGAATGTTTGGCTAATTGGATTGTAGGCGTGTCCAGTTTATCCAGCTATACTTGGTGACAAAATAAGCAAAATAGTTAAGACAAGAAAGCTCAGCGTAATAAATGCAATAATTAGATGTGAAATCTGTTCATTTATACTCGCCCATCAGGGATCAACGTATGGTGTCCACTCTCTCCGCCAAAAAAAACTTAACTTTTAAAGTTTAAATTTTATCCCATAAAAATCAATTACTATCATTCTACTTATCCTTAGTATATAAAATAAAAAGTTTAATCCCTTCAATACCCTTCACCTACCTATCATCGTTACTTTTTTTAATAATAAATAATATTTTAGCTATTTTTATTTTTCACTAATTTTATTTTAAGATGCTAGGAACGGTCTCTCTCTGAAACGGAGGGAGTAGACCATAGTAAAAGATCGGTAGCGTGTCTCCCATGGTCTCCATTGCTCGGCCAAACACCCACCGACCAACTAACTAACCTACCTAGCTACCAACAACAATAGAAGATCGATCCTTCAAATGGTTAATGAGGATACCACTGCCTGATAAAGCAGTTGATCCTGTGGGAGTACATATTATTATTAGCTCACTTTTGCAGCCCATAGATATTTATCTATGATGCAATGGATTTAAGGACCCATGTGGTATTTATTTGGACTTGTGCATCTTGACACGCAATGGTTTGGTATCTATTATCTTTTTTTTTGTTGCTATTTATCGTTTCTCAAGTAATTCTACCTATGTGGGTATCTCATTGTTCGGGAATCAGCCTACCAACACGGGCTCTTTCAAATTTAGAAATTTTACATACTAATTTTTATGTGAATTAGTTTAATTCCCATGGCACTTAGAAATCATTCGTTCCAAATAAGACCTCAGGCTTATCTTAAAAAAGTTATCTTTTTCATAAGCAAAATGATTTTGGCCGTGAAATGAGTATAACTCAACTGGTTAAGTTTATAGTAATAAAGAATTTGTTCATTCGAGTTTAAATCCTAAACTTGGTACGAGTGTTTATATTTATAGCTATTTTTTAAGCAGTAGGTGATATACCAGTCAACGACGAAACGTCTGTAATAACTTTATCAATGTTAAAATATATCGGCCTCGTTTTTGGAGGTGTTCATAGGAATGGTTTTAGCCATAACAAAGATGTACTAGGCGCTTGTTCACTTTTAACCCCACCAAAATTTTGTAATATTAAATTTTAATATATTCTGGTACCAAATTTTAGTAGTGTCGGATATATTTGATTTAAAGTCTTATCATATTTTGATAGAAATTTTTCAGAGTAGAAACTTCTAAAATTGTCAAAAATTGGTATGATAAGATTGGCAAAAACATGTTTGGTTCATTGGCATACTAAAATTTGATACCAAAATATGATAAGATTAAAACTGACAGTAAAGTAAACACGCGGCGCTAGATCTTAGGGTAGTGGTGAGGCCAAATTTGGAGAACAAACACATACTTCTGGAGAACAAACACATACTACCCACGCAAAGATTGCACATCCAAAACTTGCCCCAAATCCCCAGGTCCACTGTCCACATGGCACATACATATACTCCTAAGAGTAAATCATAAAGGTGTAACTTTTGCATGGACAAAACTAATCAAGGATCATGTGACAATCCGTCGCAACGTACTACGTGCCGCCGTACACCCCACATAAATAGTACTCTCATTTACCGAAGAGGATTTAATTTGCTCAACCCAAGACGATCTACTACTGCTAGGAGCAAGGATAATAGTAACCTACTCCTCCATCTCAAAATATAAAAAATTTTAGATGAATATGACAAATTTTAATAGAATCTGAATAAAATGTCCAGATTCGTAGCACTAGATATGTCACATCCACCCAAAATTTCTTATATTTGAGACGGAGGGAGTATAAACAAATTATATGTTTATATAGAAGAGAGAGATAAATAAAAGTGAAAAGTGTTCGCTCTCAGAACAAGTTTAATAGTATAGCCAATTATTAGGTTTAAATTATTTATAGTTAATTTAATAGTCTATTCATACAACAGGTACCTACAAATACATACTACAACATTAATATCTGGTCTTACCTCTCATACACATGTTTTGAAGTCCGTGTTGTAGCTGGCTATAAAATTTGCAGCCTGCTTTTGTTCTCTCCTCTCTTATCTTTTTCACATGTGCTTATAGCTGGTTTATAACTTACTATTATACTTGCTCTCATGTAAGAGTTAACTCTATATATGCTTCAAAAAATATGTATTAAATTTAAGAAAAAGAGAAAGAAGGAAAAAATAAAATTAATCTCATAGCTAATTTATTATACATGTTAATTTTATAATAAATTTATAATAAATAGTGAGCTTTTTACTATTAACCTTGCTCTAAACATATCGTGGCCGGGTAGCCCGGATCACGTCGCCCCAGCCGCCGACAGACGCTGGGGAAGCAATGACTACCAGGTGATCGATCCAGTTGATGCGAACCAATCTTTTTGTCACCTCGTTAATCAATCGATTCGACGTACAGTAGTACGAGCAGGTACATGTACACGTATCGAGCTGCACATGCTTATTTATGCCAGTGTCCTTGCTTTGGATTAATTGCTGTACTCAACTAAACACGGGGCAGCTAACACATGGTTCAGATAGATATGGTTCAGTCATGTACTGTTAATGTTGGTTAACATTCAACTGTCAAAAAAGCTTCATTACATACGGATAGATATGGTTCACAACTGTCAGTATCATACTGTTAGAAAAAAAAAAGAGGTATTTTTCCGTCCAACGCACCCACGCAGTACCAAATCGTGGCCATTGGTAAAGCGAGATCCAACGATCAAGATAGATTGGTACCATGAGGTACCATTATAGTCCTTGGGGAGTTGGGTTGGTTGTAAATAGAGATGGGTGGAAGCGTAATAATGTCTTTTCACGTTGTATGAATGGATGAGGCAGTCGAAGCCGCTGGTCGACCGCCGCCATCGATTTCCTGGTCGCGCGTGAGTGCGCGTGTGCCGCTCCGGCGCTCCCCGTCGGCTTATACAGTAGTAGCAAGGCTTTCTCCTATTCCCCTTTCGCCGCTGCGGTCCTACGGTGGCGGTGCATCCGCGCGCCTTTGCTGCTACCGCCGCCGCGCTACTAGGTATTTTGCCGAAACGGAAGTGGGACGGATTGGGAAGGGGATTGAGGGAACAAGGTGGAACGGCAACTTCAGCGAGACGGCGAAGAACAGGACCCCGTGCAAAGGGGGATGAAATCGCGGACGCCCAGCCGCTCTCTCTCCCTTGTGTCGCGGACGAAGAAGGGGGACCAATTCTTCTCCGGCGGCTTCTGGTCCACCACCATGGCCACGGGTTCCGCCGCATTGGGCTCCTCGACCTCCATCCCCGCGTGCGGGATTGTTGGCTTGTCGCTTCTCTTTGGCATGGACTTGCTCTTGGTTTTGGAGAGCACGGCGGCGGAGACAGTCGAAGAGCAGGAGCGTCGCGAGCTGGAGGCAGTGTTCGGCAGCCCCTGTGGGAAGAAATTCCTTTTGTACGAAAAAACGGAACTACTCATTAACATATAATTAATTAATTAATTAATTATATATTATTTTTTTAAAAAATAAATTAATATGATTTTTTAAAACAACTTTTGTATAGAGACTTTTTTAAAAAACACATTGTTTAATAGTTTGAAATGCGTGCACGCGAAATACGAGAAAGCGAAGTTGAGAACGCTCCCAGCTGAACACACCCTAAAGCATGCCAAACCCGCTCTTGGTTTTCCAATCTTACCCTCCAAGAATGAACGATCCGATTTAGATTGTTACCTTGAGGTACAATATGCTGGAAAAATGCTAAAAAAAAAAGTTCCATGATTATGTTTCAGTTATGAATGGAAGTGCATTGATCAGAATGCAGTAAAAGTATCAGTCTATCATCCATATGGGCAAAAAGATTTGAGATCTTGTATTATACTCATGGAAGAGGCATCTGAATTTCTCATGTATTATACAACTTGTCACTCGTGTATACGAAATGGCAGAGGGTCCATCCATCCACATAGAAAAAGGAATGGGAGCCCTTGCGCCGTAAACAGATGCTAATCTTCCATATGTACATTACGATTTTGCTTTTTTTTTTTCACTTTACAAGTTACAGATCTCTCGATGTATATACATACTATGATCCTCGCCTAATCTCTTGAATGTGTGCTTCCTCTTCTTACCGTATAGAAGAATGAAATAATACGCCGACTAGCTGCGTTTGGTTTCCAGTTTCTTCAGCATTTACCTATGAGCCCGGCTACGTTTTGGGCAATATCTTTTTTGGCCTCCAATGAGACCGGTGAATCGCCAATGTACATACCGAACAGAGCCCCTGTTCACCAAGCAAGAGTTAAGTACAGTTAAAAACAATGAACTGTATAATACCATAAAGATGCACTAGGCAAGAAAGTACTTATCCAGATGCAAGTCAGGACAGTGATCCAAGTGAAGCAGGTGGAAAATATTGAGAAAGTGTGAAGTAATGAAGTAAATTTGTACAAGTTTTGGTGTGACAAATATACTTACTGCAGAGGTCTTTGCTCTTAACAGCACCAATTTGTCTGCCATCAACTGCATGAAAATGTTTTTTTGTCAAAATATGTGGATGTGGCAGTAGAAAACTCACTCCTCAAGACATACAGAAGATTCAGCTACGGTCTACGGTACTTACTTTCTGTTATTAGCTGGCCATCAGAAGTTTGGCAGAAGTCGATCTTTGTACCCTGCAATTATATTAACAATGTTTACTTGTATCTAAAAGTTATAAACATACGATCAACAAATCCTGTGTTAAGCCTTACCGCAGGAATAGGAATGTCTTCATTGAAGTAAGAACCAAAAGTTTTCAAGCAATGATAATCAGTGCTGGGATTCATCTGTTGAAAATACAAATACAGAAGTCACATCAGTATGAAGAACTCGTAAAAGAATTAAAAGTATCAGCTGAAGCAGCAACCAGCAAGTACCTTCTGGAGGCGCAGGCCAAGTGACTTCTCAAATACACTGCGAAAAAAACACAAAAAGGTAAAATGAAACAAGTCTTGAATAGACTAAAGTCATTTTTTATGAGAAAGAAACAATCAAACAGATCTTTACAAACATGACAAATCAAAGAAACATTCAAACAGATCTCTGTAAACATAAAATGAAACTAGTCTTGAATAGACTATGTCAATTTTTAAATGAGAAAGAAATATTCAAACAGATCTCTGCAAACACAAAAAATCATACTACTTACTCTCGCACTGCACCAATGCTAAGGCCGTTGTAGTGAAGTACCAATCTAACTCTCATAGGGAGGTTTTCCCTGGAAATTGATGATACAAAACTTCATTAGCTCCTGGTGCACATGTAATCATCCTTTTTTGGAAAGGAGACATGTACAAGAAGTATCAAGTTAAGAATCACTTTTCATAACAAGCAGATTCATATAGACTTCCATAAGATCAAAATATCTTCTGAGGATTCAATAATCTCATGGATATATGTATGGCACATGAATGGACACAAGTGCGTACACATGTTTTGAAATGGACGCAGATCAACTAGCACAATAACATAAATAGTTCAATTTTTAATACATCCTGTGGATCTTGTGAGGGAAACTAAACTTGTGCAAACAGTTGCCAAAAAAAAGGCGCAAGCACTACCACATTAATGTGTGCTAAGCATATGCATAGGCAGCGATTGTAACAACAGGACAAGACTGGTGATATATATTGAGGTCCTACCTCAAAAGATCATCATAGAAATCTGGGTTGTCCTTCAAGTTGATGGTTGGAACAGAAGCATACTTAGGTCCCAGCTTCTCAGAAATAGTATTCGGTTGCAGATCTATCAAGAAAAATGCACGGTGCACCGGTAAAAAATAATGGAACATCAGAGGAACATTTTTTTTTGTAGAATGTACACGTAAACAACATAATAGAAGTATAAACAAGATTTACTCACATAAACCAAAAGCGTACAGATCCAAATTTTTGACCTTCATTACTTTCACACCTTTGAAACCCATCCCAACAAGGACCTGCAATTAATTATCAATAAATAATGATACATGGAGATGTCACACTAAGAATTCAGAGCGAAATGATATGCTGATAGTTGAGAAGTATCACATTATACTATTTGTAGTAGTGTACAATTTGCTGTATACAAATTAAATCAATACATGTAAAATAAAACTATGTAATTCGAAATTGTCAGAAATGAATTAATACAGAGGATTTCATTTCCAGCTCATAATACAAGTATATTGGATGTTACATGACTAGCCTGCACGCCTGGAGGTACACAGAGAAGACATGATAATAATTTTACGACATAACAAATAAGATAAGTGTACCAAAAGGCAGTCCCTGAAAACTAAGGTAAAGTAGCCCAGCAAAAAATAAGGTAAAGTACCGTTGTAGATGGACTGGAGTTGTCTTCGAGAAATGCAGGAAACTTGATTCCAGTTTTTGGTTCAATAGCATCTCCCTGAAATATTGTGCTTGGCACTGCAACGGATCTACTTTTTATGCATTTGCCCTCCAGATAAGGCTTATCCATAGGTCTGCTGGCATAGTCCTTAATATTTCCCAGAGCCATCGACTCTGCGAGCATCTTCAGTGATCTTTTTAATTCATACAGTGAAATGAACAGTCAGTGAGATATAAGCATACAGCACAAGCAAGAGCAGGGCACAAATAAAGTGTCGTACTTTGTGCCTTACATATTTTCAAGAGGTGGTACAATAGCCATGGCACCAGCCAGAGTAAGACCATTGCAGGCATGTTGCTGCTGAAAATCATTCCAGAGTCGCCCAAGTGTTGTGCTTGCGAAGTTAGCTAAAAGCAGTTGTACAGCATGCTCTTCTCTTACTAGAGAGCCAAACTGCAATACAGCCAAATTTTGCACACGGGAGCTCAAATGATTGATATGTGACTGGCAAGCTCTAGAGCTAGGGCCGTCCATACTCATTAGCCTATGTAAATTCTTGGGATTAGACGCTCTAGTAAGCCAGTAGCAGAAAGCTCTGGCAAACTTGTTGAGGCGACCAAATGCTTCTTGAACCATCAAATTTCCTGAAGAACAGATCTGCCTGTGATGTCGCAAAGAACTCCCCACCAATGTACCGGCATGTGTAAACAAGCTCAACCCAAGATCATGAGACATTGGAAAATCTGATGGAAACTTGTGTAGGTATCCCAAATCATGATCCAGATTGGACAAGATTAACCGATCGGCCTTCATGTTAAAATGTTATTCCCAATATAATCTTCAGAATGTAGAAAGTCTTCAGAGAAAGCTTGTGAATGTATGACGAGGAAAAACTTTGTGATCTGAAAATTTTAACAAAACTATGGAAATCAGCTATACAGCTTCTTTTACACTATGAATTGTACAAACATCATCTAATAAGGAGGTGATACATATTTTTTTAAATACCAAAAAAAAAGAATTTCACATCATCTATTGAAATGGCCTGAAAAATGAGTGTCCTTCTAATTTACCCTTGACACTTTGTAGTCAGTTTATAATTACCAGGATTACAATTATGATAAAAAAATTGTAACTTTCTTTGTGCTTGTATCAGAAAAGAGAACATTACTTTGGAATACTAAGAACGCCCCATTATATGAAATGCAAATACCGTTTACAAGTTTGTTTAGATAATAAATACCATGTACAAATATTGACAAACAGGATCAATTCAATCAAAATTCTAACCGGACCCTGTAACTACGCCAGCAAATGCACAAATTTACGCCCACACAAGCCCCGGAGAACAATAATAAGCACTCCGTAAAAAAAAAGAGGAAAAAAGAAAATCCAATTTCTCCTATCACCCTACGCGAAATTGAATTGTATGCATTCGCCATGTCCCAAACCTGGCCGATAGACTATAAATCGCGCCGCGTCCAGATCAACGCACTGGAGGAAGAATGAGAGGATCCGCGACCACCCCCTCGACCGATCGATCTGTTGCGGATCAACCAACCGACGGACCGAATCCGAACCAGGGGGAGAAGATGGGGAGGGGAACGGGATCAAAGGCAACCGGGCTCTTGCTTGATTAGCCTCCTCCGAATCGCCCTCTCCTCTCCTCCCGTGAGGTGAGAGGGGCGAAGAACGCGTGCTCCTCTCCTCTCTCCTCTCCTGTTTGCTCTTCCTAATTCGAGGAGAAGGCGACAAAGAGCTCAATAAAAAGTTCCCTCCTTTTTTACTTCCACAAAAGTACTATAAAAAATATTTATGCACATATAAGTCCTCATCACGTGCGAACTGACGAGGGGATAGGTAATAATTTTGTTTTCGGAGATTTTAGGGGGTTATGAGTAAGAATCCCCGAGCGTTTCGGAGAAGGTGCGGTACGGGGAATATTCAGGCGGGGGAGATCGGACGGTGAGGAGTGGGCCGGTGGCCGGTGGGGAATCCGACGGTGGACTGAGGCCGTTGATGTGACGTGGTTAATAAGGGGAAAGGATCCGCGTCGACCGCGGAGACGGAGGTGGACGTCGGCTGAAACACGTTTAAAATGGACCGTTATTTTGTCCTTCTTCCTCGCGGACACGTGTTGACTGCTAGTTTTGATTTTTTTTTTCTTTCCGAATTTTTAGATGCTAGTAGTAGCAATTTAAATAACGTGGTTTTATAGGAGCAGACAGATCACCAGAAATTATGTCCACTTCGCACTACCTCCGTTCCCAAAAGAGCTTTTTTAGCTGTGGTATGATTGTGTAGCCTCACCAGTCCCTGTATTTTTATTTTGATTAAATTTTACTTTGCATCACCTTATTGAATTTTGTTTTGTATTACTATTACCTTTAAAATATTTTTGTATTTTGACCTTCTGTTGCATTTTGAACCACTCCAACTCTTTTCTCAAATATATGCATGATTTCAATTATGCTGGCTTCTACTGGTTAATGAACTCAAAAAGCTACATGTAGAATGATATATGATAAGTTAGATGTAGATAGATAAAAAAAAATTAACGGTGCTCTAAAGTTAAAAAAACATCAATCAAAGAATGTTCTAAAATGAAACATCGATAATAAAAAATGATGCAAAATAAAATTTAGTCTTTTATTTTTCAATCAAGTCAAAGCGATCGCCGATTATGTACTACTCCATGCTAACAAAGGCCCTGTTCCTCCGCCAAATTTTTACACCCGTCACATCGAATATTTGGACACATGCATGGAGTACTAAATATAAATGAAAAAATAACTAATTACACAGATTGCGATTAATTTGAGAGACGAATCTTTTAAGCCTAATGGTTTCCTGTTTTGACAATGTGGTGCTACAGTAAACATTTGCTAACGACAAATTAATTAGGCTTAATAAATTCGTCTCGCTGTTTACAGGCGGATTCTGTAATTTATTTTTTTATTAGAGTATGTTTAATACTTCAAATGTGTGTCCGTATATCCGATGTGACACGCCAAAATTTTACACCCCTGAATCTAAACACACTCAAACATACCGACAATGGCAGTTGACACCTAGCCGCTAGTACTCTCTAGTCTCTATTACCCAGCAGAAGCGGCTAAATACCAGCCAGCAGGGACGATGTTCCAGATGACACAAGAACAACAAAAGTTACATAATTCCATGGGACCAAGCATCTGTTGGCTCCATTGATCATTGGAAGGCCACTCGATCCATTCACTAACAAGCTCATCTACTGACATGTCGGCAGCACATGAGCTTTCGGTGTTAAAAGGCAGATAGTCTGCATGCGTACACGATTATGGGAGACACCTGCAAAACGTAAGGATGCCATCAGGGCGTGTCTGGTGATGATAGTCTGATCAATCATAATGTATTGATCAAATTATATAATCGAGTGCAACATGGTGTACAAGATATTCTATATCCTACTCACTTCAGGAGGATGATTATAAGCAAATGGCAAATAGCATGGATTTCATGAGTTCTAATGCGACTTGTTTAAACAATTAATTAGGTTAAAAATGAAATTACGAGGAGAGGTGATACCCTTTGTGAACTTCACCCTTTTGCCATCCTTTCTGATGAATCTAAGCAGACTGACAGAGAAGAACATAATGTTATGGTTTGGAGAAGGATAGGATTTCTAAACAATCAAATTGATATGCTATATGGATGCCAATGAAAATTATAATGACAGATGTTCTTACAGAAGTTGATAAATTATTTAGTTAGCATGCAGGGTAACCATACAGGAGGTACCTGTGTGCATGGCTGCATACTAGATGTGCACACATAGGGCAAGAGAAATTGGCATCTTACCTTCAAGCCATATGGGTGAAAGATGGCTTTCACATCTTCAAACACCTCAGGAACTGGCTTTGTCGCATCAATCTGATCAAATAATGGATTAGCCGGAGGTAATCTGATCAAAACATACCAACCAGGAACTGACAGAGCACACGCACAAAATAAGACCATATCTGATGATGGTGATCAAAGTAGTCTCCAACTGACTTACTGACAAGCACCATTTTAGCACAAAATTTCTTGCTTGCTCCGTCCATGGCCATGCACTCTACTTAACCTTCCCCTGTTTGCTGAACTGAATATCATATTTCTTTGCGGCAATGTGGCTCTAATCATGCAGTGCAAATTTGTTGCTAGCTGTGGAGTTTCAGAGCGTTTATTGTATGTCACTTCATGACATTAGCATATGCACAATGCAACAGCTTAATCAAGTAAAGAATTCAATCACAAACAATCAACTTATATACCCTGGAAATGGCAATCTACATATATCTGACTTAAAGAAAACATCCAATCAGCTCACAAATATGTGTGCTATACTCAAGGGTTTTATTTTTCCCCATGGTCCCTGCTAAGGATATGATATGTTTTGTATCACTGGCTGATTGCAGTGCACAAAACGAAATCAGAGTAAACCATGCTATTATTACTGTAAATTTCAGGTTTTGACCTGAACTATATAACAGTTTACTATATGGTATTGTGTGACTGCCTTAAATGATGACACGTCTATAAGACAGGTAGGGAGAATAAAATGTACTGCACAAACATGCATAACCATAACAAATGGTGCACACCTTCTTAACCATGCCTTTTGACTCATAATACTCGATTACAGGCAAGCTGGATTCTACAAAAACTTTGAACCTTTTCCTGATAGTCTCAATGTTACCATCACTTCTTCCCTGCAATTCAACAAGAAAAAAAGAATTTCTGGAGGAATAAATACGTAAGTGATCATTTCAAAAAAAAAATCTAACAAATTAACATCTGAAAAGAAGCAAACCTGGTTACGACCCAAAAGGCGCCTTTCCATTTCTTCCTCAGAACAATCCAAAAATAGCACGAACTCAGGAGATACGTTTATCTGAAGCAATGTTTAGCAGGACGACATATTCCAGATACACAAGCTGACAAGCACGTGGAAAATGCATTGGGGACAAAGTGATAAAGATTCCAAGCTGGGTCCCACGTTTCCAACAACATATATTCACTTATACTATGTGGTCCACATTATGAATTGATGAACTTTGTGTTATATTTATCAAAAACCTCAAGGCATCTTGACGAAAAATATTCCATGAAGATGAAGGACCTATCCAAAATTCTCTATATCCATGAGGGTTTCTTTTTTCACAAACAAGCATGAACAAACTTGAGGATTGCGACAGAATGTTTGAGAAACATAGAAGAAAAAAAACAAGATGTGTTAGTTGTTAATTTTATATCTTATTAACGTTATTAGTGAAGTTGAACTTCATAGGGTTGTTTATTTACATATTACCTACATGTGTGGTTTCTTTTTAGATTTTTTGAGAAATTTTACAAAAACTATTTTCAAGTCTTCACCTATGATATGGTTTCTACCGTATAGTTCCCTTGCAACACTCTGAGAATGAGAAAAATATTCACATCACTACATACCTGGCCAATGTCATTTCCCTCTCTATAGACTGTATCAAGTGATTAAAGACACAATGTGGTAGGCTGGTAGCACATATACATCACATGAAGCTCATCGAACAAAGAATTGTGATTTATTTTTTTTAAAGAAACAAAGTAATTTCATCGAAATCAGTTTATGTATGCCTAAATATGCTAGAGTTGCCAGGATCGTTACTAGTTTTTTTTTTCTAAAATGTGCAAAACTTTTTTTTTAAAAAAAGGAAAGTGATTTGTTTTTTGTTTTGAATGGTGTACATTACTAAATTTGTCAGCACCCGGGAATGGAATTCCCGAATACCCGAAGCATACTCTATGGCTAGTACACGCATCCACAATTTATCTTCACATTCACACATAATACACATACAAATCGATAACATGGTTTAGATAACTTAGCAAGTGCATAAGTCATAAAACATAGCTAGGACTGACCGACCAAATGGAAGAGTTCAAACGCAGCGGAATAAGAGTAGCAAAATATATAAGTTCTTCGGTATGCCCATCTATCAAACCATCACATGCAACCGATTAGAAATCACTCTAGAAAGAATTATCCTCGAAACTTCTAATACCCGATGTAAAGTAATCGTCACTAGACATCTCATTACAACAACGAATGGTGGGTCAATTCAAATGTATTGGCAAACCCTACCAAACTGGAAAGCCTATGCCTTCGAGGGAGAGAGATAATGGGTTGGCTTGGGGATGCCCTGGTGGATAGGTGAGGCTTGCAGGTAGGACATGAGGTGTCTAGGTCCACTGGAAGTGAAAGGGGTGATGTTTAGTGGTAAAAATGAATTAGAAGTGGACTTTGAATGACATGTCGCTTTTGACCGATTGATTTGAGTGTGTTACAGTGGTGTAAACATTTGGGTAAAATTGCTGTGCATGGAGCAAGTGATGATGAACACTCTGGTATAAAGGCACATGCAGAAAGAGTTAGGTAGTGACTGTGGTGAATTTCGAAAGAGGGCAAAGTGATATGTTTAAATCCTAGTTCTTTTTTTATTAGTTTGACAGAATTATTTGAGGTACCAAATGAGTTGATAAAATTATGCCAATTTAACTGAGAGCTGTTCATTATGTGTAGTAATTTTTGTGAATTTTTCCAGGATTTGTGCTCACACAGATTAATTATGAAAATGATCCTAAGCTGTTTTAGTGCATAAGATGGATACAAGGAAAATCCAAAAACAAGGAAAAACAATTCATTCAATTAGGAAGGCACACATGACGCTGTTGTTATGTCATTTTGAAGTATTCACAACTTTACGCTTGGATGTTACTTTGGTGGTAAATAAGCTGGGTCAAATTTTATTTTAACTTGGATCACACAGTTGGATAAGTTTATAAGGCATGTAAAAGTGGCCTTATTAAATTGTATTATTTTCTATAGCTTCATCGGCAGGGTGATGTATGTTCTAAAGTTTTCAAATTTTTTATGGTGGCTTAGCCATTTTATTTATGGTTGCTTAGCCGTAGGGAGACAGGAAATATTTTCTCGGTTTAAATTCTCAATTTGAAATTGTATCGTTGACCGGGTTGACCGTATTGTTTAGCAAATGATATTCGTTCTGTAAATATTATGCCAATTTGTATTTGCAGAGCATTTTAGTTTATCTAAGGTCAATTTATCTTAATGCCATAGGTTTTGTATCTTTCATTCATCTATTAGAAAGTTAGTTGATGGCCTTTGATAACATTGTTGACGAAATTCGATAACATCACATTATTCTACCAAAAGCCATTTACAATTTATTTGTAGTGATGATAAGAACATCTTGTTTTGGCAAAAGTTTCTCTTTCCTTATATTTCAATTATATTTAGAGTACTGTTACCGCACGGGATACCATTCGAACGGTATACTTTAATGAACCCTTTTCTTTCCTATGCCTGCCTGAGCACCCATGCGCAAAACACAATGAAGAAGTAGCGCTCCCCCTTGCCTTCTCACTCAGCCACAACAACTGTAAGGAAGGAGGGAGGCGTCGAGGAGAGAAAGGAAGAAAACGAGCCAGTGGCAGGTCGATCGCCGGGAGGCCAAGAAGCAACGACATGTGTCCCCTCTCTTCTCAACTTGATACCAAGTACCTAGGGTATTGGATTTGATACCTACAGGTACTAGATCCGATACCTGATACCTAGGTATCAGGTATCGTGTACATAGGTACCAAACCTTGTTACCGGGTGCCTGATACCTAGGTACCATACTATGGTACCTAGCCTGATACTTATAGGTATCAGTTATGATATCGTTAGGTATCAGGCCTGATACCTGAGTATCATGATATCATCAACGTAATACACTAGAATATCATGATACTACTTAAGTATCACTAGGATATCCACAAAGACATCTGTGTATCAAGAGAAAACTCAAGAAAAATCAACAAAAATATTCGATTCCAGAGAAAATCTAATAAAAACAACACCAAATCAACAACAAACTACCCTATAGCTAGAAATGTTACTGCTTTTTTTCATTGCCCCTGAAAACAAGCAACCGATCATAGGAAAAGGTACCCAAAACCCTTCAATATGGCTAGCTAACTCAAATCAATGAGCAAAACTAACTTGAGAAATCACCTCTCAAAATGTCTGAAAACCACACAAAAAAACAACAAAAAGCTCGCCGATTTGATTCACCACTTCCAATCGAAGAAGCTTGTCGTGGATCACATATCAAGTTGACAACCAGAGCTACTGCGAATCAAAGATGGATCCCTCCATCTCGAGTGGAGTCGGCCTTCCACAACAGCACCGAGGTGGTCATCGTTGACCACACGGACCGATGGTTGCACGGTGCTCACCGCCGATGAGCCATGAGGGTGAGAGAGAGGGGAGGGGGAGGGAGAGGGAGAGGGAGAGGGAGAAAGGGGAAGAGAGGGAGGGAGATGGAGAGAGAGGGGGAGGGGAAGGAGAACCACAAGGATAGGATAAGACCAAATACGTGATACACTGATGTGGATAAGATGTTCAGTTGAATGATTATTGATTCATCCCATTGGGACGAGAGACTATTCTATAGTATTTCTGTTATATTTAATGTATTAACTTGGATGAATTGTTTTGGGATTTAGAGACGGTAGCTTATCCTCTTTGTCAAATCTTCATTTTTTATTTAGTTTAACTTTTATTTATTTATTTATTTTTATCAAGATCATAAGGGAAAACTCTCAAAATACGTTTTAATATTTTGAGTCCAATTAATCTTTCAAAATTTAAATTTTGGGTACGTTACAAAAGTATTCATCGGAAAAAAAAAAGAAATATGTACACTATGATGTTGTCGGTCTAAATGTAACAATATATATTGATATCTATAAATTCATACAAATTTTTTGTATTTTTAGAAATGCAGAAAGAGTTCATCAGCAGGTATCAATTGATTACAAATAGTGAAGTTTCCAAATAATTTTATACATGCAGGGGTTATGAGGACGACATATTCCAGATAAACAGGCACATGAAAACGCCATGGGGATACAGTAAAGAGGCCTTCAAGCTAGGTCCGACGTTTAACGTGTAGAATCCCACGTTTCCAACATCATATATCAGTGGTCCAAAATTATGAATTTATGAACTATGTGTTATATCTATATCTACATTACTTAAAATATTAAAATATTAGTAGTGGTGGTGTCTGTTCTGCCACACCACTGCACTGACATTTGGGTCATAATCTGTACTATTACACTACCCTGCAACGACTCTTCTTTCGTTTCATTACTGGCTCTCCAACGAGTCCAAAAATTACCTACTTATTCAATAAAGAAAATTATAAAAGTACTATAACTAAATATGTGTTTAGTTGACTCAACAAGCTAGAAACTCATTTTGTTTTTCATTGCAATGCATAGGCTCTCGGCTAGTTTTTCAAAAATCTCAAGGCATCCTTAAGGAAAAATATTCCATGGAAACGAGAGACCTATCCAAAATTCTCTATATGCACGAGTTTTTTTTTTAAGAAACAACACTAACTACAAGAAACAATTTTTTATGTACGAGGACCCCTATAGCTTACATGTGGATCATAACTGCTCGTACCTGTAAAAATCGACTTCCATTTTCGTATACGGCTCATTAAAAGGCCTACATGCAAAAAAGAAAAATTTGCAAACAAGCTTCTTAAGGGGCCACATATAAAAATGATTCTATTTTTGTATGCAGGCCACTCAAAGGGCCACATGAGAAAATATGCGGGTCTCTTAAGTGGTCCATATACAAAAATACCTTCATTTTCTCCACAGATTTTTTTTCTCTCTTCCTCTCTTTTTTTCTCTCAACACTTCAAATGTTTTTCACCTCCTCTTCTCTCTCTTCCTCTCCTCACCTCTCCTCTGGGTAGCGTCGGGCGGCGGTGACCTCGGGCGGCTCCACCGTCGACGAGGAGGCGGCCGGGAGCGAGCGGCGGTAGGGACGATGACGAAGAGAGGCGGTCGGGACCGGTGCTACCGGCGTCATGGGGAGCTAGGGTTTCGATTTTTTTGAGATTTTTTTTGGATTTTTATTTTTGCGTGCGGACGACATAAGCATCCGCATGCGAAAAATTGAATTTTCACATGTGGGTGCGTCACCCGTATTAAAAAATCACTATTTTCGCAGACCTTTCTAGGTAGACGGGCGGTCCAACCGTATGAAAAAAATAGATTTTGGTCCCATGAAAAAATGGTTTTTAAGTAGTGCAAGCAGGATGCATATGGATAATGGCCAAATTATTGGAAGCCTGCATTGATTAAATTGATTAAGAACGATTGAGCTCGACTTGAGGATTGCGATTGAAGGTTGAACAGGGGAAGTCGTGGCAGTGTGAATAGATAGAACATATGCACACGGTTCATTAAAATGATAATTTGTTCCACATAAAATCAACCGACACGATAAAATGTATTCATAAGTTTCTAAGTAATACTCCCTTCGTATATAAACTAGGAACGGGCATGCTATTTATTTTTTTGAAAAAATAGTGCTACAAGAAACTATATCTTACCATATTCACTATCACTGTAAGTGCAGATTTTTTGCTTGGTTTATGGTTCAATAAAGGATCCTAATAGCGGACAACCTCACCATTAGAGGATGGCCCCATAGCCCAACCTGTCTTCTGTGTGATCAGCAACAAAAGACATCACGACACCTCCTTTTGAATGCGTGTTTGCTAGACAGGTGTGGGCCAAGGTGGCAAGCTTGACAAATAACAACCTCTTTTGCACACCTGGCGATATCCGAAGCATTGAAAGTTAGTGAGAAGACATCTCCAAACACTTTGACATGACGAGCCAATCGAAACTCAATGGAATTTTCATCTACACTTACTGAAACATCTGGAAAGAGCGCAACAGATGAACCTTCCAAAATGAAGCGCTCACAGCCAGTGAGGTTTTTCACTGAAGGAAAGAGGAAGTTCAGCTGAGAGAGCTAGCCATCAAAAGCTAGCAAGCAAAGTACGCGTTATTGTGGTTGCCCTTAGATCTCTGTAATAGCTTCCCCATGCTAGCAAGGCCTGGTCTCAGATGGTAAACTGGAGGCCTTGAAAGGCCTTTCCAGGCTTTGTTGTTTTCACAAACTTTTTTCTCTCCTACTTAATGAAATGGGAGATCTCCTGCTTCTTTCAAAAACTATCATTATAAGTATCATAGGTTATCTTATAATTAAAAAAAAGAAATATCTATATCATGAAATAAATCGTAGACATTGATGTAATAAATAAAAAGAATGTCTCTAAGATTAAGAAAACTTACTTCGTCCTGGTTACATCTAAAATCACTTATCACCACTACTTATTTTGTCTTCAAAACTAGGTGCCCTTTTAATAGATGAATCTGCATCTACATGGCTAAAATAAGCCTGATACATCGTTATTAACACAACAAAAAAAATCTCAACACTTACGACTCAACCATGCATATCTCTGAGGTAATATATGATGACATAATCTACATTCTTTTTTATCTATTTGGACAATATGTAAAGGGTTAGAATGTAAAGGGCTAGAATGTGATCCCACATGCCATTTTTTTAGTCAATATGGTTTTTAAGGGAAATTCAGCACTTTATAGAATCACAGTATCCAGATTAATTGCCTCTAAAAGCTTCAGTGGCGAGAACCACGTGAACAAATATTTGCTCGAGTAGTAATCCTTCAGAAACATATGAGCTTATATGGGCTTTCTATATTTTTCTCTTCTATTATAGATCTAAATTTGACTCTGAATATTTGTGGGGTAATGTACGATGGAATAATATATGTTATCAAATCAATTTGAAGTAACTGTCAGACTATTGGATGAGAATAACATGAAAAGGGAAATAATTTGGTTTCATGTGACATTTTTTAAATCACAATGTAGTTAATATATTTGTAAATTTTATACAGAAAAGACAAGTAGTTGAGGTTTATAAATTAATATAATGCCCTCTATCAGTTACTTTTAAAAAAAGAGAGTAATTATTAAGACTATTTGTATCAGGAAGACATGAAAGGCTAAATATGGTTCCATGTGATAATTTTTAATCAAAAAGTGATATTTTTTTCTTGTATTATATATCCAATTTGGCATTTGCTAGTTTTCAGGTGACTGAAATTATGGGAAATTTAAGCCACCTGCTCTCTGCCCATTGGATCTCAATCCGATGGCTCGGGAGTCGTCTTCAAACTCCAGAAGAGACATGAAAGTGCTGAAAGAACCTCACCGGTGGCAGTGTGGCATGTTTTTCGGCGATGGTGGCAGTGCAGCTCTGTCATCGGTCCGATGATGATAGCATTAACCCAATGATTTAGGGTTCGGGGTTGGGGTTTGGGGTGAGTGGAAGGTAGGGGTTTTTTTGGGCTTAGAATGATGTCCATGGGCGGCAGGCGGACCTACGCTGCTCGGTGGAGGCGAGGGCATTGCTGGAGCCATGGGGATGGAGGCTAGCAGTGGGTGGGGTTGGCGGCGAGGGTAGGTATGGCGCCCCAAACTATACCAGTACAAGAACAAGAACCGGCATAGGCTGAAGGTCACATTATTACCTGTGATAACAGTACCAGTCCCAGGATACACAAGCTAGTACTTACAGAATAATTAAGAAAATCAGAAATAATAAAGCTTTATTACAACCTTGAGGGAGGTCTCATACATACTACCGTCATGGACATATCCCAGACTGGTAGAAACATAGACAGGTAGAAATAACAAAGACGAAAGCATAGAGAACAGCAGCGAAAAACATAGAGTAAAAGAGACAAAGAGAAAAACAGTAAACATAATCCATAGTAGAAGGGTTGAGGTATCATACTCAACCTGCTCCTAAAAGTACGCCTCAGTAGAAGAGTCGAGATATCCTTCTGCTAACTCTATAAATATAAATAAGTAAGGGTGAGTACTCAGTATACTCAGCAAGCCGGGAAAAATATGACATGCAAGGCTATAAACAAGGAGGAGAAATGTTACTTTCGAAGAACAAGGTTTTAAATTAATTTATTTTCAAAACACTAGTGGTTCAAATTTTAGTTCGGAACGAGACCCACGTCTCACCCCAATTTCCAGGTTGCTTTGCAACAACCTTGCATAGTAACAAAAAGTCCCATGCACAACTCAACACCGTGCCGTCTCAGCACAAACCAACACCGTGCCGTTTCAGCACAACCAAACCCGTGCCATCTCAGCACAAACCAACACCGTGCCGTCTCAGCACAAAACCATCACCCTGATGTCAAATGACACCTTGAGTCAAAGAGGCTCGTTCCCAACCACGAAGGTTGGCCGTTCGCCACAAAGGCAAACTCTGGTAACAACTCTCATCCCACAAACCATTTCAATAAAGAAGTTTAAAAACAAAACTACGCTATGAGAAACACCTCACATCCGCCCATAACTGTGGGCACGGCTGTTTAAATAGTTTTACTAAACTCTGCAGAGGTTACACGCTTTACCCACACGTCGTGAACTTCTCACATTACCGAACACATGTGGATCAAACATGGTCGACAAAGGAGAGCTCACTACAAGGCTTTTTTGTAACCAACCCATAAATGTCCCGTGTCATACAGATGGGTGAAATCTCTCCACCAAGCATCAGGCCAATCTCAGGCCCTCATCTACTCAGGCCCCACCGTATGGACCCCACGACACATCCTCACTACAGGAGATTGCCATAAAGTCCACCATACCGATGCTCCTCACCTGCCAACATGCTAGACATCTACGCTTTAGCTACTTACTTAGCCAGGGGCATCCCATTTTACCCGTGTGGTCGCATTGTCTTATGTTTGAATGAATTTTCCAAAGGAATCTGTTCTTATGGATGATGCGTAGCCAAACCACCCAGGTACTGACTCCCGCACCATCAAGTTTTAGAAATTATTTTTCCCATCTTAAAACCATACCGACATTTCACCGGGTTTTTAAATAACAAAAGGGGTTGAATATCCAAAAGTTTTCCATACGACAGTACAAATGTTACCTATAGGCAGTCTACTTCGGCATGAGTGAATACCAACGGAAATATGGTGGAGTTACAAGAAAAATGGAGTTTTACAAATCCTAAATAATAAAAATGCAACTAATAGGAAGGTCCGACGAATCGCATTCGCGGCCAAAACAGTGCGCCAAAAAAAATGCAACTTGGCAAAAAAATAATTAGTTCAAAAATATGGGTCCAAAAGGTGGTCAAGGAGGCTTGCCTTGATCCTCCACGAAAGTCAAAGTGTCGGCCTCCTGAGCGAACCCCGCGTCGGTCCCGGACTCTACATGCAACAAAACAAACAATACATAAAACCACTTCTAAAAGCAAAATGTCTCATGCAAAGAAGTGCTGATGGGTAGAGTAGAATTTTTGAGAGATGATGAAACTGGAATGAGGTCAAACGGAGTTACGGGTAAAAAGATATGAATTTTCGAAATTTGGAGGATTTTCACGGGACAAAAAAAAATCGAGCCCGGCCGAGCCTGGGAGAAGGAGTTGGTAGAGGAGGAGGAGGAGGAGGCCGTGGCTGACTTGGTCAGCTAGTGGCCGAACGCCGGTCGTTCGGCGTTGGTGTGGCCGGCCGTGGCGCTCACGAGGGTGGTGGTTCGGCCGGAAGCAGGAAAAGGTGGGAAAAGCGGTGCCGACTACCTGCGACAACTCCGCGGCCTCGGCGACTCCTTCCAGTGAATGCAAATTGTAGTGAAACTTGTGGGGAGTAGTGTGAGGGATCAATGCTTGATTTGTGGGGGTATTTATACTTTGCTTTGGCATGTAATAGAGATTCCAACGGTGAGTGCCGCCATTTTTGCAGCTGTGCAAAGGTCTCTGGCTATAGTATTGCTCTGCTCCCTCTGTGGTGTTTTGTCCTTCGTGAGTGAATGAACTGCTCAGGTGTTTGTCCTTCGTGAGTGAATGAACTGCTCAGGTGTTTGTCCTTCATGAGTGAATGAGTTGCTCAGGTGTTTTGTCTCGCTTGAGTAAATGTAAAAGCAGAGATGCTATCGGGGAGGGAATGGGGCGGTGCCTAATTTGGCAGCCATCGCTTTGTAGTTTTAATGGCAGAGAGAGATTTTGTGCTTGCATGGCTGGGTCAACGATGGCTAAAGAAGGATTAGAGAGCGGTACTTTTAGTGACACACCATTAATTAAAGGAAAAAGAGACCGATAATCACCGGTTGGTAGACATCTGAAAATAATGGAGATTAATTGGATTGGGACGGAAATGGTTAGATAAGGCCGGGATAATTTATGAACGACGATTAAAATTAACTCTCGAGTTTTTGGAGACCGAAGTTGGAAAAAGGATGATGCTTTGATTAAAATTAATCTAGGATTTTAGATTAAAAACACGAGTGTTACAGTAGGGAGGCCATGGGGTTAGGAGGCAGGGGTCAGCGGCGTGAGCCATCAAGGATAAGAAAGACGGTGGCATGGGGGAATGGCACCACCAGGAGCTTATCAAGGAAGAGATACAGGAAGGCGGGGAGAGGGAGGGGTGAGTGGCACCACCATCCCAGCGAGCCGCCACCTGACCTCGCTGGCTGGCCTGAAGCCATCAACGATGCTGGCGAGTCCTGTCATACTAGCCTCCTCCCTCTCCTCGTCTTCCCATCTCTCTTCCTCGATAAGCTGCCGGTGGTGCCATTCCCCCATGTCGTTGTCTTCCCTGTCCCCAACAGATCACGCTGTTGACCCCTACCTCCTAACCCCATGGCCTACCTACCCTTGCCGCCAACCCCGCCCACTACTAGCCTCCATTCCTGCTGCTCTGGCAGTGGCCGTGCCACCACTAAGCACCGCAGGTCTGGCCGCTGCCCATGGACATCCTTCTAAGCCCAAGGAAACCCCCACCTTCCACTCCCCCTAACCCCAACCCCAAGCCCTAAATCGTTGGGCCAATGTTGTCGTCGTCAGACCGATGCCAGAGCTCCACCGCCACCATCGCCCGTAAACATGCCACACCGCCACCAGTGAGGTTCTTTAAGCTCATTCATGTCTCTTCTGGAGTTTGAAGACAACTCCCGGGCCATCGGATTGAGATCAATGGCCAGAGAGCAGGTGACTGAAATTTCCCATAATTTCAATCACCTCAAAACTAGCAGATGCCAAATTGGATATATAATAGAAGAGAAAAATATTACGCTTTTTATTAAAAATTATCACATGGAACCATATTTAGCCCTTTATTTGTTCCTGATACAAATAGTCTTAATAATTACTCTCTATTTTTTAAAAGTAATTGATAGCAGGCATTATGTTAATTTACGAACCTCGACTACTTGTCTTTTATGTATAAAATTTATAAATATATTAACTACATTGCGATGTAAAAAATGTCACATGGAACCAAATTCTATCTCTTTCTATGTCATTCTCATCCAAATAATCTTACAATTAGTACAAATTGATTTGACAACATATATTATTCCATCGTATATTACCACATGAACATTCAAAGCTAAATTAGAACTATAATAGAAGAGAAAAATATCGGAACCCCATATTAGCTTAGATGTTTCCGAAGGATTACTGCTCGAGCAATTTGTTCACGTGGTTCTTGCCACCGAAGCTTTTAGAGGCGATTAATCTGGACACTGTGATTCTATAAAATGATGAATTTCCCTTAGAAACCATATCGACTACTATGTTTTGATTTAAAAAATGGCATGTGGGATCACATTCTAACCCTTTACATATTGTCCAAATAGTTATAGAAAGAATCTAGATTATATCATCATATATTACCTTAGAGATATACATGGTTGAGTTATAAGTGTTGAGATTTTTTTATTGTGTTAATGATGTATTAGGGGCTTATTTTGGCCAGACAGATGCAGGTTCATCTGTTTAAAGGGCGCCCAGTTTTTAAGATAATAATAGTAAGTAGTGGTGATAGTTGAGTTTAGATGTAACTGAGACAAAGTGAGTTTTCTTAATCTTAAAAGACATTTTTTTTCATTTATTACATTAATGTCTATAATTTATTTCACAATATAGATATTTTTTTCTTTTTGTCTGATTAAAAGATAATCTATGATAGAATATGGTGAGATATGATTTCACCTTAAAAAAATAACATGCGCGCGCACGGGCTTGTTTCCTAGTTCCTTTTAATATTTCGAACTACAAGCTAAATACCCATGTATTACAAGGAGGTTGAATATGTTTTTTTGTTCTTTTTCCATAGCTTGAGAATGAATAGTCTACATGCTTCACTGTTCAGTGGCACTCATATGTCAACTGATTGTGAGAGTAGGTGGTGGCAGATTCATCAATTTCAAGTCCCCATATGTTTGTTGGCGGATGATGACAGATTCATCACTGATCATCACCACTAGAGTTTTTTAAAGTAGTGTAGACAATGTAAATCTAGCCGCACTGATGCCTCGACATCATGCTAGTTTTGTACGAGTATTAATCGAGTGTTCAAAGGAGTCTATACAAGGACCAGTATATTTCCGAGTGGAGTGGAATGGTGAATTTCGCTAATTTCAGAGTTAGATGTGGCACAGATGCAGCTTTTTTACCCTTCTTAAACTTCGATGAGATGCACGCTCCAGCCTAAAAACATTGCTCCTGCTGCCGCTAACTGCGCTTGATGCAACGCACTGTAGCTGCAGGCAGCTGCGGCAGCCGACCACCACCCATTGTATTGAGAGCCTCGTTTTCATTCTGTCATACTCCTGGCCCTGTGGTTACAGTATTTACACTGCATACACCAAGAATTACGAGGAACAGAGAAGTTTTTTGTTTCGACAGGGATGTGCTTTGTCACTTTGTCATCTGGATCACCTAATCAGTGTTAGCATTTCCCAACCGACCAACAGGCTCGTCAAGAGGGATGTGCGAAACGGACGACCGAACCAAAAATCCAAAAATTAGGGTCCTAAATTTTCTATATTTTAGTCCATGTCAATGCGTTACAATATATTTAAAGGTATTTAAAAAAATTTCACTCACGATCCTTTATCGATTTGTTTAGAACCGACTTTGTTTTCTTCATGTCTGATAAGTGATCGATGGTAACTATGATCACCACAAAGAGTTATCGTCATACAAGTGAGAACGAGGGTCCCCGTTTCATTGGATGCTCGGGGCTCCACGAGACCCACCATGGATAAAATAGGAAATGGTGTAGAGCACCAAGTGTTGCCCTAAGCTAACAAAGACGACCTGATCACAACAGCAGCCTGGGAGCAGGTCTTCCCCACCTCGAGGCCCTGACGACTACTGCAGGTGGGCCAAGGCCCCAAAAACAGTTCCAGGACCCGAAGTCTCCCCGGAGGAATCTATTTCATTAAGGGGATTTGACTCGGTTCTGTGCGCTACTTTACTCTATCATTCCCCATTAATGATGGGGTGATACGTATCCAGTGGGTAGATCACGGGCAACATGGGAGACATGACTGAGCATGCCATCTCTTGCATTCCTACGTCGTCCCGGAGAAAAAGGAGGGGGACGCGGCGTGCCCTCAGCACTCATCCTATGAGCCCCCCTTTGCTAGCATCTATGGCTGACGGGTGGGCCTATCGACAATCTGGACGAAGACTTTGTCCGCCATACTCTATATACATGTCAGTCGGTAGATGAGCCCGTCATATCAGACGGTCTGCTTGGAGGGACAGTGACAAAACAAAGCATACCGACCCCTATGGGGCTAGGAGAATCCCCTTCACTTATAAAAGGAGGATCCATGCCACTAAGAGATTCGGCTCGCTGGAATAGGCTAAGTGAGATTCAACTCTCGAACTTAGTGAAGAAGGGTTCTCTCCTTGTTAGAAAAAGGGTTCATCCTTTTCCACTTAGCACATCACACCAACATGCATTATAAACTTGACCATCATCATATAGTGGAAAAACACATGAATAGAGTATTATGCTTCTTAGCGATCGAACCTATATAAATCACCTGTCTCCACTTACTCTTTCACGTGCCCTGATCATGAGCTTAGAACCTGCACCCTGTCGGAAGGAAGGGTATCTCGCCTTTCCGCTACAAGAGCTTCGTGCTCGACAGTTATAGCCCGTGGCAACGATATGAACTTGTGTTCCAGGTATTAAGGATTTTTATTTTCCCACTTAATAAAAACAAATCACTACATCATGACATAATTCTTTTTCCAACATTCATATTTAAAAAAAATCTTATCATGACTTAGATAGAGCACCACTACTAATTTATTTTTTTTGCGTGGATATTCTTTTCACTACTTAAAAAATGGTTTTTCCTGGTGTCACCTTTTTTTTTCATTGGCGGTGGAAAAACAAAACGCCAGCGAAAATGCGCTGAGAGCATCTAGACCTCCTTGATTTTCACACGCAGAAGTCTTAAGAGGCACACTTATTAAAATGATTCTATTTTTACAGGCGGCCCACTTAATAGGACCACTAGTAAAAACACTAAGCCTTTATAAAATATCAATCATTTTCATCTCTCTCGCTCCACTCATTCTCTATCTCTCCCTCACCCGTTCTCATCTGATTTTCATTGGATTAGCAAGCGACGGCGACAGTGGGACCATGATGGTGACGGCGGGACCGCGACGGCAGCGATGAGCCGGTCTCATCTCAGCGACAATGGCCTCGGGAGGGCGATAGCGACCACAGTGACGGGTCGGCGACCGCAACACCGGTGGGCCAATGACCGCAACAGAGCCAGTCTCAGGACGGCGACGGTGGGTGGACATCCGAGCAGCAACAACAACAGTGGGATGGCGAGGCAGCGGCGGTCAGGCCATCTGCCTCGTGACCGCCAGATCTGGCGACCAAGACCTCTTCGTATGCTAGATCTGGCGCCGATGGCCCTCGACAGCGAATGGCGACGACCCTTGGCCTCGGGATCGCTGGCTGGCCTCGAGACGGCAACAACGATGACGAGTGGCCTCCGGTCTGCAATGATGATGGTGGCTGACCTTGGGGCTGCCAGATCTAGCGTCAGTGGCCCTCGGCGGTGGACGACAACGACAGGCAACCTCGGGAGGGTGATGGCCTTGAGACGACAAGGACTACGACGGGATTTGAATCTGCCGATGTGTTTTTGTTGTGAAAATCGATTTGCTTGTCACTGTAATGGATTTTTTGATGTTAATCTGCTGTATCTGTTGATGTGTTTTTTTTCAAAAATCCTATTGAATATGTGGGTTTCTTTTTTTGGTCGAAAATCTCTTCGTTGGCGATTGACTTAAAGGTGTCGTCAGCAAAAATTTTGCTGACGGATCTTAGGACGCCGTCTGTGAAATTTGATTTTTTGCAAGCGGATAGAGGCCCCGCCAGCCAAAATCCACAGTTTTCTTAGTCTTTGGTTGGCTGGACGAGCCTCCAGCAAAAACTGGTTTTGTAGTAATGTTTGTTTTTTTGACATTTTGTAAATATAGGGCATCTGTTCCGGAGAACTTCAGCTACGGTCCTGCCGATCGAAGACAGTTAGCTGCGAATGCATTCGACTTCGAGTACGGTGAATTTCTTTGTTACTACTGTATCCACCGTTGACATATATATGTGTCTGCAAGAAATTTATGAACTGGCTGCTTGCACTTGCGTCAAACTTTCTTCTTAATTGGTGTTGGTAGCTTCACATGAATATATTAATGCATCTAGGAAGCTTGTACATATCGTGTGTTGAAAATTGATTGACTGCCATGGAGTTTAGTAAGACTGTTAATTAATCAAGCAGGAAAACTATGGCAAGTGGTTTTCATCAATCGTGACCCATGCATACACATATCTCTGTGTATAAAAAGCAAGTGCTTGGCGTTCTTGCCACTGCCACCCCGCGTGAAAAAATGTACAACGAATTAATGGAGGCGAGCAAGAAGCGCAGCGTGGCGATCGTCGGCGCCGGCGCGAGCGGGCTGGCGGCGTGCAAGCACTTGCTGGCGAGGGGATTCCGGCCGGTGGTGTTCGAGTCGGAGGAGGCCGCGGGCGGCGTGTGGAGGCGGACGCTGGCGACGACGAGGCTGCAGACGCCGGCGCAGGCGTACAGGTTCTCCGACTTCCCGTGGCCGGCGGCGGGCACGGAGGAGCAGTTCCCGCGGCACGACGAGGTGGCCACTTACCTCGAAGCGTACGCGCGGCGGTTCGGCGTGCTGGAGCGCGTCCGGTTCGGCAGCAAGGTGGTGAGCGCCGAGTACGCCGGCGTGCCGGAGGAGGAGGTGGCGGCGTGGGACCGGTGGTCTGGGAACGGGGAGGCGTTCGGCGACGGCAAGGGAGAGTGGCTTGTCACGGTGCAGCACCGCGAATCGGAGGGCACCCAGGTACGTGAATACGTGACGAGCAAGGGTTCACAATCCTGATACCGGATCAAAATATCCTCACAAACGGTATCATCAAATTTCACAAAATTCGTCAAAAAAAAGAGAAAAAAAACAGATGAATTCCAGATAAATTTTATCAAAAGTTTGAAATTTAGTTTGAACTTTTTTGAGTCTGACCGAAAAACCGAGTGGTTTGTGTTTTCGATCTGATATGGAAAATCCGGATTTCGCGAAATTCGAATTGGATTACACTGAAATTGTAAACCTTAGTGACACATAAACACAAAAAGTGTTATTCATGTCAGCTTATCACTGTCCGATGGGGATTCTCAATCAGTGTCATTTTTTTCCAGATTCAACGAATTTTCCCGTCCAACCCATCAAAGTATGGTATCAACGGATCTAATCTTATCTCGCTTACCATTTCACAGACATACAAGTTCAAGTTCGTGATCCTATGCATTGGACGGTATGGCGTTGCGAGCGTCCCAACATTTCCACCCAAAGGAGGACCTGAAGCGTTCCATGGACAAGTGCTCCACTCCATGGACTACTCCAGCATGGATCACGCGGCCGCGGCCGAGCTGATCCGCGGCAAGCGTGTAGCCGTGGTTGGTTCCGGCAAATCGGCCTTCGACACCGTCGCCCAATGCGCCGATGCGAACGGTGAGATTGCTGCAACGGAACATGTTCACCTTCACATTTTCCAAATTCAATTCGCATCGCAGTGAATTAAATTGTACAGATTTGCTTTTATAAATTTTACAGTGATCACTACTGTAAAGTACTTGTATGATACATGTAATTAATGTTTTTGCGACAAAGTACAATTGATACTTGACGTGGCTGTCAGGGAGCAAGTACCCATGTACAATGGTCTACAGAAACCCACAGTGGATGGTGGATGCAGGGCTTGTGTGGGGTGTGAACCTCCTAAACCTGACCACGTCACGGCTGGCCGAGCTGATGGTTCACAAGCCTGGTGAAGGCCTCTTTCTCAGCCTTCTAGCCACAGTGCTGACTCCACTGGTAGTACTCAACCACAATTAATTCAGCAGATAACAAGATCGTTAGTACTAGTAATCGTTAACAGTCCCATTAATTTCACAACCCATTAAATCCTTCAGAGATGGTTGCTGTCGAAACTGACGGAGACGTACTACAAGAGGCACAACCCGATGCAGAGGCATGGCATGGTGCCAGGCTACAGCTTCTCGCGGTCAATCCTGGCTTGCCGGCTCGGCATCCTTCCGGAGAGATTCTACGACCGGGTGGACGACGGCAGCGTCGTGCTCAGGAGGTGTGACCCATCGTTCAGCTTCTGCGCCGGCGGGTTGGTGTTGGACGGCGGCACCAGCGACCGCGTCGTCGACGCCGACGTGGTCATCCTCGCCACAGGCTTCCAGGCGGACCGGCAGCTAAGGGACATATTCGTGTCACCGTGGTTCGGCAAGATCGTCGCAGAATCTTCGGACGCCACCGTGCCTCTGTACAGGTGACTGCGTTTCACCAATTAATCACTATGTATCATAACATTACATTTTACTACTACTATCTTGATACCTTCTCAAAGACCATAAAATTTCTTTAATATATTTTTTTCTTTTGAATCATCTCACCGTGTGGTGTGATCTGTTAGCAGGCGGTGTGTGCACCCTCGTATACCGCAGATGGCGATCATCGGTTACGCGGAGAGCGCGGCGAACATCTACCCGTACGAGATGATGGCCAAGTGGGTGGCGCACCTTCTCGATGGCGCATTCCAGCTACCGGGCATCGCACGTATGGAGAAGAGCGTGGTGGAGTGGGCTGGTTGGGCGCAGGATATCAGGAGGTGTAGCGGCGACTATTTCCGCAAGTCATGTATTGGCACCATCACGACGTGGTATAACGATCAGTTATGCCGCGATATGGGATACAACCCAAGGAGGAAGAAAGGGCTCCTTGCGGAGTGGATAGAGCCCTACGGAGCTGCTGACTACGCTGGAATCTAGTCACCATGTATCACAAGCTGTGGAACGTGGCTAAATAATAATAATAATAATAATAATAATAATAATAATAATAATAATAATAATAGTGGATAGTTAATTGTATTTCAAATGTTACACGTGTAGACCATGACAAACGTGTGGAAGCAATCGAAATTTCGAGTATATTTAAAAGGGCTGATTTGAGAAATTACTTTTTCCCTATTCTAAAATATAAATATTTTTGGTTATAAATAAAGACAGAGTTTTGTCAATACTTAAACAGTGGGAGATCGTTATCCCTACCAAGTTAAAAGAAGAGAGATAAAAGTAGCGGGAACTGCTGCTTGCCAGCTTGTGTGCACTACGCGAGGAGACGTGTCGTCGTGAACCTTTCCAGCTTGGTCCAGAGCCTGGCGGCGTAATTAGGGGCGATAATAGGTTTAACTTTTTAGCCTATCTCGTATGTTGCAACGGATAAAACAAAAATTATTGTGTTTAAATTTATGATCAGATATAACATTTTGTTTTTTAAATGAAACCTTATATTTGTTTTTATATTGCTCGCTAGAGTGTATCATGGTGGAAGAAACTTTTCCAAGGAAAATGACATATAAAATAACTTTGTTTCAAAAATCAACCAGATCATTTAGGACTCGTTTGTAAGTGGTTGTTTATCAGATTGTCGATGCAAATTGTTTACTTAATTAACATGATGAATCACATATGCATTGCAACGTGTGAATACAATTAGGGCTGGGCATTCGTCATTTCCATTAGTTTGGGGTGGCAACGGCTGAGTGCGGTCGTGCTGGCAAGTGAGAGCGGGAGGGTGCGACTAACATGCTTCTTAAGGTCACGGACATGGACGCGGAGGGCAATGACATCTAAGGCAGCCAGAGTAGAGACGATTTCTATCGCGATGACGTTGAGCAGGTTAGCAGTCGTTCTCCCCCACAGCCGCACAAGCACACGAGTGCCTCACCTTCTCTAGCGTTGCTGCCGCCCGCTACCCAGCCTCGCCGGCTGGCCGAAGGTGCGAACAATGCCGGTGAGCTCCTCCTCCCCCGGGTCAGCCTTCTACCTCTCCCCCTCCCTCCTTTCCTCCTCCTCCTAATGTCGACAGATGCAAGGTGGCCCTGCCCCGCTGTCTTACCCGTCTCTGCCGGCTCCCCGCCGTTGGACCCGTCACCTCCGACCACCGATGCCATCCCACTATCCTCCTTTATCCCCACAGCTCCAGTGGTATCGCCGCCGCCTCATTGCCTGCCCGAATCCACCGCCTACCACGGGTCCTCCGCCGCCCACGACAGTCCTTGTAAGCTTTAGGAAAAACCCCCTTTTCTGCCTCCCCTCCCCCTCCCTACCACCACAATCACCCTCTCCCACCCCAACCCCAACCCGAAACCCTATCTGGTCAGGACCGCCATTATCTCGTCAGATCTAGAGAAGGAGGTCGGCACAAATCTTGGTGCTGATCCAACAGTCCAAAATTTGAAAAAAAATCCTGTCCAATTTCTGTCGCATGAAGGCTAGCAATAAAATATCAAAGAGGTGTTGAATCAGTGCAAGACCAGTCAAACCAGCCAGTAATACTCAGGTTCGGTGGTGCAAAACCAGTCAAACTTATCGTTTATACTCAGACTTGGTACTATTCATGCATGGTTAGGTTCAATCCGATGTGACATTGGCTTGTTGGAGTTGGTTTGACACAACCACGGTAGCACAGTACCGGGTGGTGGTACTGCTCTTCTTCTTCCCGTAGACCCGTAGTCCCATAGAGCAAGAACATGGAGAAGAGAACAGAGGAGATGGAGAGATGGCTTTTGGGTTGTAGCGAGAGATCAATGAGAATGTCTTGAGAAAAAACATGTTCCCAAGAGTCGCAAACTCTATGATGTTGTTAGTATCTAAAGAATTTGCCTAATTTGGTCGGAACACGGGTTCCAGATTTAGAACCACGACGACGTAGGGAATGAGATCAATGCCTCCGGTGTTGAAATTGACGGGAATGAGAGAACATCACATATTCCCGGATGTGGGGGGTCCGTTTTGGGTATTGTTGGAAGAAAATGTTGTGCAGCATGTGCATCTCATCCCATCCACCCGAGCCGTCTAAGCCTGGTCCTCCCCGCGGACGGTGGGCGGGCATGGGATTGATGACTCCAGTGTTGAAACTGATGGGAACGAGGGAGCATCACATGTTCCTGGATGTGGGAGCTCCGTTTTTTGGTGGTGTTGTTGGAAGAAAACAATGTGCAGCATATGCATCTCATCCCATCCACCGAGCAGCCTAAGCCCTGTCCTTCTCGTGGACGGGATTAGATTAGAAAAGGCAAAGACTCGGGCATCTGTGTTAGCGGATTGAAAAGGAATTCTAGCGTATGCGGGCGGGACGACGGACAAAAAAAACCAGAATCCTAGCGTATTTTTTATTAGGTATATAAACATAAAGTGTAACAGCTAGGTTCAAAAAGGATGGACATAGATTTAATAAATTTTTGAACTAAAAATATTTAAGTGCTGTGATGGGTCGTAAAAGGGTCCATGAGCCCTGACCTATTACCGCCCCTACCGGCACGGCTAGTCTTTTTGTGTTCCTCACTATTTATCCCATAGCTTGCTTTGTGAGGCATTGTTCGGTTGATCCCTCACACAAAAGAATTGAGAGAGATTTAAAGAGAATTTATTTTACACCTATTATAATGTAAAATTATTTTTTCTTAATCTTCTCTAATCCCTTTCTCTCTAGGGGATTAACCAACACTACTATACAACCGATCTTTGCTCAATCAGCAAAAACAACAAATATCTTGGATGTTTAACGAACCAGTACTAAAGAAAATCTTTAGCACCGGTTAAAGCACCCAACGGCACATTGCTATCTTTAGTACCGGTTGGTAACACCAACCGGTACTAAAGATCATTTTAGCACCGGTTCAAATATTGTCAAACCGTGTTAGGCCACCAGGATACCAACCGGTACTAAAGATCAACACTTCACCAACCGGTATTAAAGATTATATTGATCTTTAGTACTGGTTGGTAACACTAACCGGTACTAAAGATAATGTCCTTCATATAGGTCTTCTTCCTCCTCCAGCCTGAGCCATTGCTGCAAAGTGGAGGAGGAGAAAGGAAGGTGCTGCCAAATTTGTTGTGCAAATATTTTGGTGATATTATACAAATTGAAGAGATCTAAAAGGTTAGCAACTTCATCCTCTATTGATGTATGATCAATATTTTACATTTATAGCTATATTTCTATACATTATTCTCTCTAAAAAGGTATATGGAAAAAACATGAGAGAGAAAAATTATTTAGGAAAAATTAGGGTACTTTAAAAAATTAGAAACATTTGGATAAAAATGTTTTAAAAAAAGGACAACAAAGGAATAATATAGAAAAAGAAGATAAAAAAGTAGAAACTAAGTTCATTTAAAAATCATTAAAATAGTTAGAAATAAGTAGAATGCATAAAAATATGTTTAAAATTTTGAAAAAACTGTTAAAAATAATTAAAATAAGGATAATACATGGAAAAATATATTTACATTTTTTTAAAACTTCTTGAATTTATAAATAATTAACCATGACTTCGTTTAAGTCCATTTAAATCTGGTTAAAATTATTAGAGATAAGAAGAATTCATTAAAACTGTTAGTTTTCAGTTTAATTAAGATATTTTAAATTATTATATGATTATTTAAGTAGTTTTACTTTCGTGGACTTCTTTTACATTTGTTATCTCCTAATGTAGACGAATCGGCAATGGATGTACACCGCGGACCGACGGTCGAAGGAGTTTATTGATGGCGTGTATTAGTTTTTGAGTGTGACCAATGCCCACAAGCCAAAAGGTTTTATATGTTGTCCATGCAAAAAGTACAAAAACCAGAATGAGTATTCTACATCAAGAACTCTTCATATCCACTTGTTGGAGTCGGGATTCATGCCTAGTTATAATTGTTGGACCTCGCACGGAGAGTTACGAGTTGCAATGGAAAAAGATGAAGAACAAGACAACAACATTCCGGACTGGGCTCAATACGATGGATTTGCAGAAAATACAACAAGTGAGGCGGACAGAGCTATTAAAGAAAACGATGGTGCAGATGATCTTGGTTAGATGTTGTGCGATGTAAAGAAGGACTGCGAAAGTGAAAAGGAGGTCCAAAAATTGGAGCGGATGTTAATGGACCATAAAACGTCCTTGTACCCAAGTTGCGAACAGGGGCACAAAAAGTTGGGTACCATACTAGAATTCTTGCAATGGAAGGCAACAAATGTTATGATTGACAAGGCATTTGGCAAGTTATTGAAACTCGTAAAGAATATTCTTCCTAAGGGAAACGAATTGCCCAAAACAACGTACAAAGCTAAGAAGGTAGTTTGCCCTCTAGGACTGGAAGTCCAAAAGATACACGCATGTCCGAACGATTGTATCCTATATCGTGGTGAGGAGTACGAAAACCAAGAAGCATGCCCGGTTTGTAAGGCACTATGATACAAGATTAGACGAGATGACCTAGGTGATGTTGACGGACAGCCTTCGAAGAAGAGAGTTCCTGCTAAGGTGATGTGGTATTTTTCTATAATAGCATGGCTGAGGCGTTTGTTCAGGAACAAAGCGCATGCTAGAATGATGCGCTGGCATGTTGAAGAACGTAAACAAGACGGGATGCTGAGACACTCCGCCGATGGGTTGCAGTGGCGAAACATCGACAGAACATTTCAAGACTTCGAAAGGGATGCACGGAACATAAGGTTCGGTTTAAGTACGAATGACATGAATCCATTTGGAGAGATGAGCAGCGGTTATAGCACTTGGCCTGTGACCATGTGTATCTACAACCTTCCCCCTTGGTTATGCATGAAGCGAAAGTACATCATGATGCCGATTATATTCAAGGCCCAAAACAACCTGTTAATGACATTGATGTGTACTTAAGACCATTGGTTGAAGATTTGAAATTGTTGTGGAAGAAAGAAGGTGTCCCTGTGTGAGATGAGAACAAACAGGAGCAATTTAACCTACGAGCGTTGTTGTTCGTAACCATTAATGATTGACCTGCACTTAGCAACCTATCCGGACAATTAAACAAGGGGTATAAGGCTTGCACCCACTGTATGGATGATATTGACGGTACGTATTTGAAGCATTGTAGGAAGGTTATGTACATGGGCCATCGTCGATTTCTTGTTGCAAGCCACCTTGTATGAAAGAAAGACAAACATTTTGAAGAGAAGGCAGACCATCGTACTAAGCCTAAACATCGAAACGAAAAAGCTGTATTTGCTATGGTGAAATATGTGAAAGTAGTATTTGCAAAGGGACCTGGCAGCCAACCTATAGCAAGTGAAGATGGTCACGCGGCGATGTGGAAGAAGAAGTTTATTTTTTGGTAGTTACCCTATTGGAAAGTTTTAGACGTCCGCTACGCAATCGACGTGATGCACCTAACTAAGAACCTTTGCATCAACCTGCTAGGCTTCTTTGGTGTATATAAGAAGTCAAAAGATACACTTGAAGTACGTAATGATCTGAAGCATATGAAACAACGGCGACGGCCTTCATCCGGAATCGAAGGAGAAAGGAAACCATTACTTGAGTGCAGCCAGCTATACTTTGAGCAAGGCAGAGAAGGAAGTATGTTTGAATGCTTGGACAACATCAAGGTACCGTGTGGATACTCCTCGAATATAAAGGGAATAATAAGCATGAAAGAGAAGAAGTTTACAAACCTAAAGTCTCATGACTACTACGTGTTGATGACACAGCTGATTCTTGTTATAATTCAGGGTATCCTTACTGATGATGTCCGGGTAACAATAACAAAGCTATGTGCTTTCTTGAATGCAATTTCGCAGAAGATCATTGATCCAGATAGATTAACAACCCTACAAAATTACATGGTGCAATGTCTTGTCAGCTTTGAGATGATCTTTCCACCATCCTTCTTCAATATAATGACGCATCTTCTATGTCACCTTGTCAAACAGATCGGTATTCTCAGTCCTGTGTACCTAGACAACATGTTCTCTTTTGAGAGGTACATAGGCGTTCTAAAGAAGTACATTCATAACCGTTCTCGTTCGGAAGCAAACATCGCCAAGGGGTATAGAACAGAGGTGGTCATTGAGTTCTGCGTAGAATTTATTGAAGACCTTCGTCCAATCGTGATCCTCGAGTCAAGCCACGAGGGGAGACTACAGGGAAAGGGGACTCTTGGAAGGAAACCAATAATGACTGTAGATTTGTTCTGTAAAGCACATTTCACGGTTTTGCAACAATCTTCGTTGGTAGCTCATTACATTGAGGAGCACTTAGCAGTTGTTCGCTCCAAAAACATCCGTAAGTCCGATGCTTGGATTACACATCATCACATTGATACTTTTCCCGTTTGGTTGAGACAACATCTCATGGGTAACGAGACGATTGACCAACAACTAGCCTTCTTGGCGAGGGGACCATCTTGGTCAATCTTGACATTCCAAGGATATGAGATCAACGGGTATACATTTTACACAAGAGCCCTAGACAAAAATAGCATGAACCAGAACAGTGTTGTTCGTATCGATGCCTTGAGATACGATGGGACAACTAGCACATATTATGGTGCCATCGACGAGATATGGGAACTCGACTATGGACCTCTAAAGGTCCCTCTGTTTCGGTGCCAATAGGTTAGGCTAACTGGTGGAGACGTAATGGTTGATGATTGTGGGATGACAACAGTTGACCTTAACAAGGTTGGATACTCAGACGAATCATTCGTCTTAGCCAATGATGTAACGCAAGTTTTCTACGTGAAGGACATGTCTAGCAAACCAAAGAAGGGGAAAGGGCCCGACGAGCCAAAGCGCCACGTAGTTCTCCCAGGAAAAAGAAAAATTGTCAGAGTCAAGGATAAGACTGACGAAGATTACAATCAGTTTGACGGGCAACCTCCATTCGCAGTGACGGTTGACTCGAGCATCCTCCAATCAAATGAGGACAACCCTTACTCACGCAATGATTGTAGCGAAGGAACATTCGTTAGGAGAAAATAAACGAGGTCAACCATCACGTAAATTATTTTTAATGTATTGAAGATCCCTCTATTTCAATTGATTTATATTTGACCTAGGTTGATGTATGGACGATGTAAATTATTTTTAATGTATTGAAGATCTCTCTGTTTCAATTGATTTATATTTGACCTACGTTGGTGTATGGACGATGTAAATTATGTTCAATGTATTGAAGGTCCATCTGTTTTAATTGATTTTTGATATATTCTCCTTATTTTTACTACTTTCTTTTGTTTTTAATGAACTTAATCTAGCATAAGTTAATTACATATGATTTTTATACCAATTTTCAACATATTTTAAATATTTCCTCATTATTTTTATGACTTTATTTCATTTTTTAATGCACTTAATCAGGCATGGGTTAATTATATATGATTTTTAAAATTTTATAACAATTTTCAACATATTTTAAATGTTTTCTCATTATTTTTATGACTTTATTTTATTTTTAATGCACTTAATCGGGCATGGGCTAGTTATATATGATTTTTAAAATTTTATAACAGTTTTAAACTATTTCAAATGTTTTCTCATTATTTTTATGATTTTATTATATTTTTAATGCACTTTTAATGTAGTTTATTGGGCTAAAGTTAATTACTACTGTATTAAACCTACTTTTAATGAAATTGATTCAACCACGATTAAGTTTTTAAATTTTTAGTCCCGGTTGTTATCCAAAGCCGGGACAAAAAAAATTTAGAAATAGCAAAAAATGATCTTTAGTCCCGGTTAGTGGCATCAACGGGACTAAACATATCTTTAGTCCCGATTGATGCCACTAACTGTGACAAAAGATAGGATCTTTAGTCCTGGTTGTTGACCGCAACTGGGACTAAAGTTATCTTTAGTCTCGGTTGATGCCACCAATCGGGACTAAAGAAATTTGCATATATATAGAGCGCATCGTCTTCTCTGATCTACACACTTAGTAGTTTTCGATCTCATCTCTCATCGACGCGCGCCGATCTCCATCGTCTTCGATCTCTCGTGGCCGCCGCCATCGTCGCCGTCCTCACCACCGCCACTATCGTCGTCGTCGTCACCCCCACCACCGCCACTGCTTTCGTCATCGTCGTCGATCTCCCGCCGCCGCCACCGTCGTCCTCGTCGTCCTCACCGCCGCCACTGCCGTCGTCGTTTCATCTCCTTCAACGTTCGACCACATCTCTCCCCCACCGGCCATCTCTCCCCTCAAACCTCTCTCTCCTCCGGCGCCGCGCAGTTCTCCCTTCACTCGCTTCGCCGCCGTCGTCGCCACTTCCATTGCCACCACCACTGTCGTCGTGGCCGACCAACTGAACAAGCGACCAACCGACCGACCGACCAAACGAGCGAACAAATGAGCGAACGACCGAATGAGAGAACGACCGACCGATCGAATGAGCAAACCAATGAGCGAATGACCGAACGAGCGAGGGAACGAACGAGCGACCGAACGAACAAACGGCCGAACGAGCAAACAACCGACCAAACGAACGAATGAGCGAATGAACCTATGCATAAAAGACCTCATTTCACAAATAAAGTGAAATGGACGAAAGAATTTCACAAATAAGGTCCCTTTTGGAACAAAGGAAAAATAGAAAGAATTTAAATAATATAAATCCTATAGGAAAATTGCCTATATAACCTATTGGAACAAAGGAATAATTTCAATTAATTTCTTTTAAATTCCTATGAAATTGTCTATTCTAGAGGGATATTAGACAAAAATAACCATGTTCTCTAGTGCTTTGTTCGTTCGTTCGTTGCCTATTTACAACTGGTGCCATGTTTTAGTTGTTCAATGCAAATGTTGCAATTACCTAACGTTTGTTTTGTTGCTAGGGTTGGACGCGGGCGACTCTCAAGTTGAATTACGTGATTCAAAGGTCGCCAAGCAACATGCTAAGGCAAGTTATGTGAACAATTTGATATGACTTGTTAATTCTAATTATATGCATACCTGGTTCAATTAATTGTGTGGATATATATAACAATATACATATATGTTGCATATTTCTTAAGTAAGTGAATTTTAGAAGTTCTTCGTAGTTGTCGACAATGTGGAGATATATATAACAATATACATGTAGGTTGCATATTTCTTAAGTCGGTGAATTTTAGAAGTTATTCGTAGTTGTCAACAATGTGAATATATATAACAATATACATGTAGGTTGCATATTTCATAAGTAGGTGAAATTTAGATGTTCTTCGTAGTTGCCAACAATGTCAATATATATAACGATATAAATGTAGGTTGCATATTTATTAAGTAGGTGAAAATTAGCTATTCTTCGTAGTTGTCGACAATGTCGATATATATAACAATATAAATGTAGGTTGCATATTTTTTTCTTAAATATGTGACATTTAGAAGTTCTTCGTATTTATCCACAATGTGGATATTAATAACATTTTTTGTACTATTTAATGTTACGAACAGATAACAGATCGCGATGACGAACAGTTCCTCTTGGACGAGAGCAATGAGGACAGCAGCTAGTACTGAGCGGACAAGGAGAACGAGGACCCCAACTAGTATTTAAATAAGGAGGGGAATGAGGACATGGATGAGGAAGGGAACAAGGAGAACGAAGATGAGCAATAGGCCAGCCAACCGAGCGTTGGTACGAAGAGGGCAC
The DNA here is from genome assembly GCA_008326285.1 of Oryza officinalis. Lineage (NCBI taxonomy): Eukaryota > Viridiplantae > Streptophyta > Magnoliopsida > Poales > Poaceae > Oryza > Oryza officinalis. Next base: position 7,149,815 of record BDMV01000006.1, on the reverse strand, counting down.
GCGGACAATAAGATGTCGAAAGGAAGGTGGAGGGGCGACACATCATAACTGAAGTGAACCCAGACGGTGAACCAGTTGCCCCCACTGATGCAGCTAGGAAGTTCATGTCACACAGCGGTTGGGTCGTGAGGGATCACATGCCCATCAGCATACAAAACTAGCACCAAACAAGATCACGAGGGGATGTGGAACAAACATATGTCCCAAATACAGAGAAGGACATGCTATGGACCACCATGCTCGAGACCTTCACAATCCCTGAGGCAGATCAGGCCAAAATGAAGGATTAGACGCTGAAAAAGATGGCCCAACAATTCCAGAGATATAAGAAAGATTTGTACAACAGATATATCCTAAAGGATCTGACACCAGACTTCAACACATTCTCCAAACTGAAGGATCATTGGGATGCATTTGTGGCTTACAAGACAGGAGAGCAAGAGTAAGCCAGAATAGTGAAGAACAAAGCCAATGCGTCCAAGAAGAAGTACTTTCACCGGCTAGGGTCGGGCGGCTATAAGAAGGCAGTGCCCAAGTTGCAGAAAATGGAGGATGCTCTAGTCAGAAGAGGAATCATTCCGGCCACAGTTGATTGGCTTGAACAATCAAAACATTGGTACTACGCTCATGAGGGGACACTAAATCCCGGTGATGGCTCCTTGATCTTTGACGATGACATACGCCAAGCAGCTCACCGTCTCGTGGATGCCCCGGAGGCATCTTCTGAGGGAAGATTCTATCCGGACAGATAAAAGGACGAGCTTACGCTCGCATTAAAAAATCCGGAGCACCCAGAACGAACGCGCGGAAAAGGCATGGTTCCATGGAAGTATAGGTTTAAAGAGGACATCCACACGTACCGGAGTTGCATTAGGAGCAAGAGAGATACGGATGCGAAATTGGCAGATCTTGAATTGTAGGTCGCGACCCACGACGCATGGATGCAAGAGGAGGTGGCAAGACAGGTGGACCAACGCTTAAGTCAATAGCGGAGCCAGCAGACCCAGCTGTCCGTTTCTCCCGTCATGGTGAGTCTCTCACGCAATCGAAGCAGTTGCGCTTCTACAGGGCAAGTAGGGGAACAGAGTATCGACGCTGCAACAGGGCCAGCTGTCGACGAACCACCCTGCCCCGTGGATGAAATCACGGGATGGACATCATGTGAGCTGCATATTTCCTTCAGAAACATATCAATGCTCATAGTTTTATGATATATGGCTTATATATTGTGAAAGTTTGTGCATATGTTAATTACTAATTAACCTCAATTCTCGTGAAGGTGGCGAACGGCATGGCCATACAAATACAGCAAGATGGGACATACCATTGTAGGCCGATTCCACCTCGGTACTCAAAAGTTGAAGTTGAGCTGGTGGTCCCAGACTTTGAGGATCTCGAGCTGGACATTTTCGGAGGAGACGGAGATGAAACTAGGAGAGATAGCCCACGCCATTATAATATGGTGCAAGCGTTACATCGTGCTTTCCGGGCGAGCAGCAGCGTCCGTTCTTACATCTCCACCATCGCAGCCTCGGTCTCCTCCGCTTGCATCATCTCCTCCGTAACCACGGTCTCCTCTGCCTGCACCGTCTCCTCCGCAACCGCGGTCTTCGCCGCCTGCACCGTCTCTGCCGCATGCACAGTCTCCTCCATCTTCAATGCCGCAACCAGTTGCAAGTACTAGGCGGTCTTGCCCACCTCGTCCAGCGCCGTCAAAGTCCACACAACAAACGAAGAAGACAAGACTTGACGAGACAAAACAAGCCGCTCTCAAGAAAAGAGCGTATGATAGGATGGACGAGGAGATTGACGAGATCATGAGAAAACAAGTAAAGGAGCACTTCAAGCCACGGGTTCTAGAGAAGATTCTAATAGACCCGATGACTAAGGTCTTCTTTCAAAAGATGAGCGAACCCACGAAAAAGAACTTAACTATCGGACTACGACCGCTCAGTTCAAAAGTCCTTTGCGAAGAGAAAGACAAAGGCAAAAATTGTCCCCTAGCTCGGAACGCAAAAAAACAAACGGTTGACCCGATGCCATCGGACCACAATATCACTTTACAACAATTTATGGCCGATACAAATCTGAGTAAGGAGCAACGGCTGAGGAAGGCCTCTATAGAGAACGCAAAACTAAAACACTAGTACGTACTTGCTGAACCACTTGTCAAGCCAGAGTTGATCTCCAAGCTCTCTATACAGATGTATCGATTCCATGGATCAATCAGCTAAGGGTAGGATGATGTTCGCGGCAAGGGTTAGAAATAAACATTTCTTCTGTGGGACATATGATATGTGGATCCGCTGGGACGATTGTCACCACGTATACCATCAAGACGCCCTTGACGTCTCTCTTATGAGTTGCTAGATTCTGTAAGTGTCGTTTAATTTTATTTCGTTTATTAGCCCGTTGTATGTGACATCGAAGATTTAACGTCTTTTTTTCACCGTAGAATGGAGATTCAAAGATGTCGTAAAAAAGGATACTTCAAGTGCGGTTTCATGGACCCATACATAATCAACGAGAAGACCTTAGAACGCTGGCCAGTGGAAATCGAGAATACCATTTACAAATTCCTGGTACAACAACATTTCAAGGAGTACATACTATTGCCATACAAAACAAAGTGAGTTTTTTTTCCGGCTGTTGTAGCAACTTTCTTCTTGTTTTTATAAATTGATATGTATATCATATTTCACGAAATCTGCAGATTCCACTAGGTCCTCTTTGTCATAGAGTTTACCAGAGGCCAGATTATTGTCATGGACTCTATGCGCAAAGATAGGGGTGTTTTCGACGATATCATTGATATGATTAACAGGTAATGTGATCCGCTAGTACTCTCGTTATGATTGTTGCTATCATTACTATGTGGATCAAAGCGTTATTAATTCGTTTGCAACTACAGGGCGTAGGCAAGATTCCATGCAAATATCTGCAGGGAATTCAAGGAAGAATTATCAGTGAGGATGAACTTTCCGGTACGTACATGGTCCAAAATTATAAATCTCATTTATTCTATAATAGAAATATTTTATAAGTTCATTTCTCCTTTAGTGTTTACGACAGGAACAGAGGACCAACTTGTGCGGCTTCTATGTTTGTGAATTTATTCACCACATGTCACATGCCATTAACACTGATAAGGATATCGAAGTACGTAAACACCTGCACATACATTATTTACATTCTTCTTATTGATTTAATATATTTATATCTCATTTTTTGAAAACGATAGATTATGTGAATGAAGAACCAACTCCCCCAGACGGATTACATCAACGTTGTTCAAGAACAACTCATGGGATTTGTTATAGATGAGATTGTTAATCCGGCGAGAGAATTCCACGACGATGGAAGACCTATTCCTCGAGATGAATTGTCCTAATTTATAATATATAATGGTATATTAGAAATTAACAACGATTGTACATGTATATAAGTAAATTCCCATTGGACATAAGTAATATATATCAACAATTATATATACATGATGCTATACACAAAGATATATTACTCCTATGTGTATGTATTTACTTTTATATATATACATGTAAATATGTACTTTTATATATATATATACACACATGAATATATAAATATATATATATATATAGCATATATATATATATATATATATATATGCTATATATATAAACATGCAGCAAGCAAACATAAAGCATTTTGAAAAAAAACATCTTTAGTACCGGTTGATAACTAAAGATGATAACACCAACCACGTGACGCTACCATTTTTAGCACCAACCGATACTAAAAATAAATTTTTAATCCCGATTATTTTAATCGGGACTAAAAATACCTATTTTTATTTTTTTTAATTATTAATTCCGGTTGTATACCCAAGACTACAAAAGTTATCAACCAGGACTTACAAATGGGTTCCCAAGCAGTGCAAACAAGGGCTTAGGCCCTGTTTAGATAGGACTAAAACTTTTTAGTCTCTGTCACATCGGATATACGGTTACTAATTTGGAGTATTAAACATAGACTAAAAATAAAACCCATTTCGTAACCCTGGACTAATTTGTGAGACAAATCTATTGAGCCTAATTAATCCATGATTAGGCTATGTGATGCTACAGTAAACATGTGCTAATTATGGATTAATTAGGCTTAATAGGTTCGTCTCGTGAATTAGGCTCTAGCTGTGTAATTAATTTTGTAATTAGTCTATATTTAATACTCTAAATTAGTGTCTGTATATTCGATGTGACATGGACTAAAAAATAAGTCCTCTCCCAAACACCCTCTTAGGAAGTTATTATTAGTCCGATGACAGGTGCTGGTTGGATGTATTGCGGATCGCTGGAAACCCCGGTGCATGTGAACCTTTTATTATGCATTTAATTTAACAAAGCTGGGCCCAATGCCTTATCTCAACACATGATTGGAGCAGGCGATATAATATGAGCCATATTATATGACTATATGAATGTTCAGGGCTAGCGCTCCAATCTATCAATGGACGCAACCAAGAAGCGTGTCGCCATCGTCGGCGCCGGCGCCAGCGGCCTGACGGCGTGCAAGCACGCGCTGGCGAAGGGCTTCCGGCCGGTGGTCTTCGAGGCCGGCGACGCCATCGGCGGCGTGTGGAGGCGCACGCTGGCGTCGACGAGGCAGCAGACACCGTCTACCGGTTCTCCGACTTCCCGTGGCCGCCGGACGTGTCGGGTGCCGAGGTGTTCCCGCGGCACGACCAGGTGGTCGAATACCTCGCCGCCTACGCTCGGCGCCACGGCGTGATGGAGTGCGTCCGGTTCGGCTGCAAGGTGCTCGCCGCGGAGTACGCCGGAGTGCCCGATGAGCAGGCGGCGGCGTGGGAGCGGTGGTCGGGGAACGGCGAGGCCTTCGGCGACGGCTCCGGCGAGTGGCTTCTCACGGTGCAGCACCGTGGATCCGAAGCTACCCGGGTAATTAAGTTCATGCATGTGCTACTTGGAGAGTTCAAGTCTTTTAGCTACTACCTCTGTTTTATAAATTTTATATTATATGTTGTTTTTATTTTTTTAGTCAAATTTATGTTTGATCAAGTTTATAGAAAACTATAGTAATATTTTTAACATAAAACAAACATATATTCGATGTTACATTTAATAAAACTAGTTTGGTATTATAGATGTTTTTTAATTTTATCTATAAACTTAATCAAACCTAAAAAAATTTGATTACGAAAAAATCAAAAAGATTTACAATATGAAAATGGAGGGAGTAGCTGCCAATGTCAAGCTCATTTCAATTGGTTTATCACAAATAGCACAGTTAGCTACAGTAACATTTCAAACAGAACTTGAAATATGATCAAAATATTTCTAAGAGAGGCATCTTGGCGTACAGATACACAGGTTCGATTTCCTGATACTCTGCACTGGGAGATTCAGTGGAGTTGCCCACGGCCCAACATTTCCACCCAACCGAGGCCCTGAAGTGTTCCACGGCCAAGTGCTTCACTCCATGGACTACTCCAACATGGACCACGCCGCCGCCGCCGCCGAGCTGATCAGAGGCAAGCGCGTCGCCGTCGTCGGCTCCGGCAAGTCGGCCTTCGACACGGCGGCGGAGTGCGCCGCTGCAAACGGTAAGATCGATCCGCATGCATGCACGCGTAGCTTCCTCTCCATTTCGCGGTGAGAGAATCGATCTGCGATGAGCTGTTGATCGAGCGTGCTGCCATGGATCGATCAGGTGCCAGGTACCCATGCGCCATGATCTGCAGGAGCGGGCGATGGATGGTTAACGGCGGCTTCGTGTGGGGCGTCAGCCTTGGACACCTCTTCTGCAACCGGCTCGCCGAGCTCACGGTTCGCAAGCCCGGCGAGGGGGTCGCACTGGCCCTCCTCGCAATTCTGCTCACGCCTTTGGTTCGTGCCAGCCACACCACTGAACTGAGAGTGGATTTTAAACTCTTTGCATGCCACTTAAATAGTTATAAAAAATTTTAAAATAAATTAAAAAAATATATTAATATGTGATATATCACTCTACAAATATGTAAGTTAAAATTCATCTTTTATAAGCCGTAAAAAAACAAATTGAACTACAGCTAGATAATGTATATTCACAGTCAAATTTATTTTTTTGTTGCGACATGTAGAAATTAAATTTGACATTCATGTTTGTGGAGTGATAGATCGTATATTAATCTGTCTGGTTAAACTTTTTCAAAAAATTTTATAAATATTTGAGTTACATGCAAATAATAAAGGGACATTCTCTCGATAGTTTAAAATAGTTTCCCTTAATGTACTTAATTTTGTATACAATTTTTTCATGACATTTATTGCAAAAATGCTACATATCGACCGTCCGGATGGAGCTTATTCATCGGACGCCTTCCTCCCCATTTCCTCTTCCTCTCCCTCGTTCTCTTTCTCATAGAGTCGTGGGAGCCTAACTCATCGCCACCACCACCACAAGGAGGCGTGCAGGGGAGCGGAAGGTGTTGTCTCCAGTGAGGGTCTCGAGCTTGCCAGAACCCTAACTCGTCGGTGGTAGAGCCACGACGAGGAGGCTTACGAGTGGGAGCTGAAGGTGGCGGCGTCGCCGGAAAGGGCCTCAAGCTCGCTGGTAGCAGCTGTGGCGCCACGAGGAGGCTTCGCGTGGGATGGAGCGGAAGGCACCGTCGCTAGAGAGGGCTCCGAGCTCGCTGGCAGCGGCGAAGCCATGAGGAGGAGGCTTGCGGGTGGGAGCCGAAGACACTATTGCCGGAGAGGGCCTCGAGCTCACCGGTAGCGGCTGCGGCGTCACGAGGAGGCTTTCGTGTGAGGTTGAGCAGAAGGCGCCATCGTTGGAGAGAGTTCCAAGCTCGTCGTCAGCAACAGCGCCATCGTGACTCCGTTGTGACTCCAAGCTCGTTGTCAGCGGTTAGGCTTTGTTTCAGTACATTGTTTTTTTTATTGCATTTGGTTGTCTTAGAGTGTTTCACTCCTTTTTATTGGGATGTTTCACATGATGGCTCTGTATCTTCTTGGATGTTGCATATCCAGGGCTTGATGTTGCAATTAGGTTTTCTCAATGTTGCATTTGATTGAAATATTTTTCTCAATAATGAAACATGTGAAACATTTTTTTTGAAACAATTTAAACTGGGTAGTGAAACATCCAAAATATTTTTTTATATACGGTGAAATACTGTCCGATGTTTTGCCAAAGATCGGACGTCCGATCCCTAGTCGCCTCCTTGATAGTAAAATAAATGTAAATCTTTCATCTTTTATTATTCATTGGAACTAGCTACTAGTATTACCATAGCTATTGTTTGTAAAATAATCGGACCTTTTTAAGGTACAGCAAACTATTTTGGACCATTTATGAAACATCGATCCAACTACACAGCGGTAAGATAAAATTTATTGATATTGAAAGCATACTAGTATCAATTATTGCATTCCAATTATGGAAGAAACATTGTTTCCTTATTTTAATGTGTAGACATTCGAATTATGTATAACAAACAAGTAAATTCGAGAATTTCAATATCCATGTTATAATTTTAAAATGAATTTCAAATTTGTAATTGAATTTTTGGAATAGTTAGAATTTTTTTAATTATTTTCATTTATCTTTCACATATGGCAAATATACAATCGGTTGTTCATACCAAATTCAACCTATTGTACTACTGTAAAAACTATTAAAATTTTTATTAGGTTTAGAATTAAACATGGGCCTTTCATTAACATGTAGGCCCAATTTATGCATGGGCATTGCCTTGTTTTGACACATTGTACTAATTAATTTTGAAAAAAAAATATGTCTATTGATACTTTACAGTTTACACTTTTAGCCATGATGTATTAAATAAAAGAAATAATATGTTTCTATTAGAGAGATGAAGAACAAATAACCAATGGCTGTGATTTGTCATGACTCTCTTACCTTTCGTAGGGGCCGGTAAGATGGAGCATTTTAAAAGGGCTCAAAGTGTTTTTTCCTAAGCAGTAGAGCTTTTTATTTTAAGAACTAAGAGCCCCTTTGAATCGCAGGATTAGAAAAACGGAGAAATAGAAAAACATGGGATTCTGACAGAAATGCAAGTGTAAAACAGGTAATTGCAAAACATAGAAAGAACATAGGAATGACCGTTTGATTGGACCGCGAGAAAAACGCAAAAATCGGATAAGAAAGATAAACTCAAAGAAATTTTTTAAGAGGTTAAAGTTCTTGCTAAGTTTTCTCCAAAATCTACTGAATTTCATAGAATTTGAAAAACTCCAATCTTTTAAATCAAATAACCACATAGAAAAAATTCATATAAAATTTGAATCCTATAAAATTTTTACATAAATCCTTTGATTCAAAGGAGCCCTTAGCCGTAGAGCTCATGAATAGCTTATATCAATTGTACTAGTGTATTTTTCGCCGGGCATTTCTACTAGTCATAATAGTGATAGGATTCTGCTAAGACCAGAAAAGTGCTCACGAATTTAACTATATCAAGTGGCAGCTGCTTTGATACTGAAAATGCGTGTTTCTTCAGAGATTGCTGCTGTCGAAGCTGGCAGAGACCTATTTCAAAATCCAGATCCCGATGGAGAAGCACGGGATGGTGCCGAAGGAGAGCTTCGCGGGATCAATGTCGGGCTGCCGGCTCGGAGTTCTCCCCGACAAGTTCTACGACAGGGTGGAGGAAGGCAGCATCCTGATCAAGAGGACAAGATCTTTCAGCTTCTGCACGGACGGCCTGGTGCTCGACGACACCGGCGAGCGCGTCGACGCCGACGTCGTCGTGCTCGCCACTGGCTTCCGTGGCGACCAGAAGCTCAAGGACATGTTCGTCTCGGCGACGTTCAAGCAGATGGTAGCAGCTCCTCTGTACAGGTGAGACACTGTCTCCGCCATCAACGATGCGTTCGCCGGCGAGCTATCGACCGTACGTCCTCGTCCGTTTACTGAGCCGGCCGGCGTCATCGCCGCCGATGAGCATTCATTCGTGCAGGCAATGCATACACCCGCGGATCCCGCAGATGGCGGTCATCGGCTACACCGAGAACCTGACAAGCATCTACACCTTCGAGATGATGGCCAAGTGGGTGGCGCACCTCCTCGCCGGCGCGTTCCGGCTGCCGATCAGCGTCCGGCGGATGGAAGCGAGCGCGGCGGAGTGGGACGAACACCTCGTGTTGAGGAGGCACGGCGAGGGCGGCGGCGGCTGCCTTGACAACCCGTGCCTCGGCGCCGTCAGCACCTGGTACAACGACGAGCTGTGCCGCGACATGGGGTACGAGCCGAGAAGGAAGAAGGGGATTCTTGCAGAGTGGCTGCAGCCGTACGGACCAGCTGACTACGCTGGTATCCTCTGAACTGAAGTGAAACTGATCAGTGATCACTGATTTGTTCACGAATGTACGATAAAAAGATGAACTTGAAATTGTGCGGGTGATACTTTCAGAAAGGGAAAAATAAGTAGTGCAGGGCAGCTAAGTAGATTCACGTTGTTCCAAAACTTTGTTGCATCGCCCATTGCCTTTTTTTTTGGCAGAACATTGTTCATGTCTATATCTCCGTTTGGCCAAAATCCAACAGTGAACACGACATCTTTTCGAGATATATATGTGTCTGAAAAAACAAGAGAGTAGTGTTGAATATCCGTACGTGATTGACCGCAGAACAATCGGAAGAAGATCGTTGATCTTTCCAATCAAAATCACCCTATTGCTCAACTTGTCGTAGCGTGTGCTGACTGCCGACATATGCATTGGAATTGAATCCATGGAGAGAGACTGTAATTTGCATCAGCTCTTTCTTTGCCATCCGATTGAAAATGCAGAGTCAAGATACACAACTGGTGCTTAAACTTGAACCAAGGTGTCATCTTTGTCCATTATAAAATGTGCATTTGTATTCGTAATCTTGGTTCAATGTATTGCATGAAATTAATCTAGAGGGCAGATATGGTGCAGCCATCCAGAGTGTCTGAAAGTTTTACATTAAAGTCATTTCCCTATAGTATATGCTACCAAATCAAGTCATATTACTTTCAAATCAACTCCTACTACACCCAAATCAACTCTCACTGCGTCGGTAGGAGAGAAGGCGAAGGGATGAGGATTAAGAGGACCAAAGGTCCCCGCGTCAAGAGATGTTGTGATAGGGAGAAGATGATCCCATGCATCCGGTGCGATGTTATTGTCGTCGTGATTCTCCCACAATCAGAGATCCATCGTCCATCTTCACGATTACAATCATGCCACGCTGAACTTGTCAGATCACTCTCTCCCTATCGCACCATCTATCCCAACTCCGAGAAACTCCTATCGCTGATGATTGTTGCTGCCTAATCGTCAACTCTTCGCATCATTTTTCATGGGAATGATGGAAGTGGTAGTAGCCGCATTGGGGGCATAAAGTAGCAAAAAGGCCTAAGTGCAAAATTCTCGTCACGGTGGATGGCCACATCAACTCTCGAGCTACGTCATCTGCATTTGGACTTCATGTGATACATTAAACTATGATTAAATATGCATATACGTATTTACGTTTTTATGTACCCAGGTCCAAGTTTAAGAACAGTTCGCGTATTTTAGTTTGTTTAGTGAAGTAGATTTCTACTGTTCATAGGATTTATTTATTATTCTCCCTATATCTACAGTATTTGTATGTGGAACAGGATCTGGATCTATATCAATTCTAGTACTATCCCGCTAGTTTGTCCGTGTCATCCTAGTAGGTTCTAACAGCATTGGTTTTCAGTCCTCCAAGTAGTACTCCGTATCCTACCAGAGAAATGTGGCACATCATTATTCCATAGTTGCACAGTGCATTGCTTGCAAAGCTGAGAATAATAAAATGGTGGCTACAAAGAAGCAGGGCCATAGGAAGAAAAGTTTGTGCCCCAAATGATGGAGCCTATGGTCTTGTTTAGATTTAGGGGTGTAAAATTTTGGCGTGTCATATCGGATATACGGACACACATTTGAAGTATTAAAGATAGACTAATAACAAAACAAATTACAGAATCCGTCTGTAAACTGTGAGACAAATTTATTAAGCCTAATTAATCTGTTATTAGCAAATATTTACTGTAGCACCATATTGTCATATCATGGAGCAATTAGGTTTAAAATATTCGTCTCGCAATTTACACGCAATCTGTGTAATTAGTTATTTTTTTCATTTATATTTAATACTCCATGCATATGTTTAAATATTCGATGTGACAGTATAAAAAATTTTGGCGAAGCATCTAAACAAGGCCACAGAGTGAGTTTGGTTGTAGTACCATGTAAAGTTACATCTGAAGTCAACTATTGCAACAACCCACCCCACCTGCCCATGTTAAATTCAGCACAAGTAAGGCCTATTTGAATCTCCCAAAGATAAAGATAAAGATAAAGATAAAGTGTTTCACGTAAAACGAAGTGACATTAACATGCGATTAAGTGAGTTTTAATTATTACAAACTTAAAAAATGGATTAACCTGATATTTTAGAGCAACTTTCATATTAAAAATTTTTACACGAAACGCACCGTTTGGAAGTTTGAAAAACGTGTCACTTTATATCCAAAGTTTTATGTTTGTAGAAGTAAAGAACAAGGCCTAAAGTCCCCAACTTTACGTTATCCCCTCTGCAATAGCAATACACGTTGTCTATGCTCCGAAAGAAACCACTACGATAAAACACGGTCAAAACAGCACAGAAAACGTGCCATTTGTCAACCCTCCCGTGTCCCACCCCCCCGGATAGCGAACAACGTCCCGGCGTCCGGACACGACAAACGCGCGCGATCTCGGTCAAGCCGTCAAGCGAGGCCCCGGCTCGCGCAGCCGCAGCTGACGGAGGAGAGACCGCCTCGTTCCGCTTTGCGCCCGTGTTGTCGTGTGGCGCCGCGGCACGGCTCTGCCTGCGTGTGTGTGTGCGCGCGCGCGCCTGGAACGGGTTGAGCGCGTGTGCGTCGGCTGCGCTGCGTGCGGGGGGACTTCGGCTTTATTTGGAGGGGGTGGCGCGAGCGACGGGCGACATCACGGATGGGGTCCGACGTTTTCTCGGTGTACTGAAGTGTGAACGGTGCTACGTTTTCACCCCGGTTTTTCTGTGCGAAAGTGCGAGCGGTGCTACGTTTTCACCACGTGTGCGATACCTTCGCTTTCCAGGTTTCGCTGCCCTGAAATATTTGAATTCATGAACCAAATTCTTTTGAGAACGAAGGTTTTTTCTAGGGCCGCTCATAACGGAAGTGTTGTTCTCATTAAATAAGATGACGTGACAATATTTTTATAAAATGGTAAGAAACCAATAAAGTGTCAGAGATTGAATGTGTTTCATCTAGATAAAATCATATCTCTACACTATTTTTAATACAATTTCTCTTTTGCTACCTATGAAACAATAAAAATGATTGTATGAACTATTTTAATTATCAATTAAATGTCTATTTACTCATATGACACTCTTAAAAGCATAAAAATGACATCTCCAGAATGGCGTAATGTGCCTCAAAAGCTTATCTAGTACTCCTATACTGCACACAAGCCACACCGATACGGTCAGAAAGACTGACAATATAGTCGTTCAAGATTTTCTTTTCATTCATTTTATAATCATTCAAGATTATTTGCTTGATGGAAAAAGAAAGCTCGATTGGTTTACGACTCCATTAAACTTTGAAGCTCTCCTTGTCATGCGATTATACCATACTTTAGTGCCAGTATAAATTGCCAAGCAGTTTTGCTAAAAATATGGTGTCACATTTTAGCATTTTCATTTTTTCTCAATTTGATTGATATATCTTGCCTATAGTGTAATTTTTGAAATTTATAGCACACTTACATTATTGTTAACACCAGGATTTGGTAAACCCCGAAGTCCTCATCGGCCCAAGATCTATATCGGCTCAAAGCTAGTATCGGCCTAGAGTTCTACATCGGCCGATGGGGGTTATCTCAAACCAACCACCAATAACAGTCGGATTCTTGTTAGATTCGAGAAGATCTTATCCAGAGAAGACCGAATTTGAGGAGGATACGGCTTGTATCTTTTAATTAGGATAAGTTTGTTAGTTTCCTTCTTATCTTTAGAAAAGTTTGAGTTGTATTCTGTTAGGATTTTTGTTAGCCTATGGGTATAAATATGTAAGCCCGTAGTTCATGTAATTGTCATCACACGATCAATACAACTACGGCGCATCGCCAACCTTTACTTTTCGTCTTCTTCGGCGAGTTCATGCCCTTCTCGCGAGGGATAAGTCTCGTTATGGCTGCCTGCGTTGTCGGGGCTAGGGCTTCGACGTTCTGATCTCAACAACGTAAGCACCTACTATCATATATCTTAGTCAATCTGGTTCGGCTTCTCGATTTAGTCTTATCGGCCGAGATTCGCTTTAGGGTTTATGCCGGTATCGACTAAATTGCCTTGCTAGATTAGATTGGCTAAGGTATCCACCACCCTGAAAATCAGTCAAGGGCTTGATTGTCTAGGTCTTGCGTTTCTTCTCATACTTAGTGCTGCATCAGTTCGGTTTGACCTACTAAGTCGTGATTAGAACCGTAATCTCTAGCCTGCTTGTTGACTGCCAATAAGGGTTTCATCGGGGTTTCAGCCGGTGAGTTATCTGGACGTTGCATCGGCCCAAGAGTTTTACATATAGATTGGATCTGACCGATGACAACAGAGTATATATTGTTTATCTGCTTGTTGAGAGTTTATGCCATCGGACTTCTGGCCGATGTGTGCTTTAATCTTCAGATCAATGTTTATCTTATATTTATCTGGATTATGCTATATCATATTGCTACATCATCATGTTATCGTCAGCCGATCGTCTCTATATAGATATTTGTTCAGTATATCGGCTGGAATTGTGCCATCGGCCCATCGGCTGATCGGTTGTTTTGGCTATCGGCCTATCGGCCGATACGTTTTTGCCCTATCGGTCTATCGGCCGATAGACCTTCTGCTCTGTTATTTTGCATATCTTGTCAGTGGCAGGATCAAACTGACTGGCACGCCTGCACTTCATCAATTTTAGGACCTGCACTGGAGCTAAGCAGATCTCCCAGGCCTTCGTGTGTCCGCGCGCCGGATCCTCATCGGCGGTACGGATTCGGCGTCAACAATTATATATATAGATAGTTTACAGTATATATAAATCTATTTGACTATTTTTGAATGAAAAATGTGAAGTAATAAATATAGCCACTCTCATCGCCAAAGGGATAATAACAAGCAAAAGAATTTGACATTCCACTTAAAACCAACCAAGCTATTTTTGGTGGGTCCGCACGTTTCCACCACGATTTCTGTGTGGAAGTGTGAGCAGTGCTTCGTTTTCACCACGTGCGATCACTTCACTTTCCAAGTTTCGCTGCTTTGAATATTTGAATTCATGAGACAAATTCTTTTGAAAACGATCGAAAGGGATTTTCCTAACGTGCCTCAAAAGCTTATCTATGGTGCACATTGCACAAGTCACACGGTCAGGCAGACAAGCGTTCAAGATTTTCCTTTTTCTTTCATTTACGATCGTTCAACATTCTGTGCTAAAAGGACAACGAAAACTCCATTAGAGCAAAGATAATACTAAACTATAAACAAACTATATATACTTATGTGAAAGAGAGAGATAAAAAAAATAGAGAGAGATGGCTCTTATGCAACCTACTATGCATTCAATTCATGATGAGAGAAAAAGAGATGAGGAAAAAAATAAAGTTAACTTTATAGCTAATCCATTATACATTTAGCTCTACACTAAATTTATAACTTATAGTGAACTTTACTATTAAACTTGCTCTTAGCTCATAATTACAGTTTGAGATATTCGTGTCGTTCAGTTATACTATACACTTTACCACCGGCATAAATTGCCAAGACATGAGGACCAAGCAAAAGAATTTGACATTCCCACTTACTCCGTATTACAACCTACCATGCTATATATTGCATGCTATCAACATGTTTCATAACTTTACCAGTTGGCATGTACTTGCCTGGCTATTTCTAGGCAATACGAGGTGCCCTCAAAGTTCTTTTTTTTTTCTGAATGGTGGTGGCCTTAAAGTTGAAATGCGGCAAGCACGATCACTTCTTTTTGTTTGTGAGAAACCACTTTCTGCCCGTATGTATATACTACGTATTTACTAAAGAAATTTGAAAGTAAAACTTGTACGGAGACTGAACAGAGAGGCATGTGAGTAACACTCCGGCTGGGTCATGGAATGGAACGAATTAAAACGTGTCAACGTGTTAACGGAGTACATCAAGCTGTCGTGTTCTGTTAAATAAAAAAACTCCACATTGTTCTTCAAAAAGAATTATGATCTGTACATTCCTGTAACCCGTTTGACTTGGTCGTAAAGAATTCACGCATTTTTTTCGACTTGTAGGCATGAACTGCCGCGTGACATTTTGAATAGAACCGTTAAAAAGACATACACACGACACTATGTTAATGCCGGTTCCACTGTTTAACCGGTATTGATGAAAGAAAATCACTAATACTGAATTAGAGAACCGGCACTGATAGCTTTTCATAAGTAAAGTAAAACATTGAGCCGGCTCGATAAATCAAGCGGATTGTAATAACTAAATTACATGAAAAAATGACGAATAGTTCACAAAATCTATACAAGCGATTACTTTGGAACACATAATTCTAAAATTATAGGAATATGAAAACACATCATTGAAATGCCGTGACATATCAAATCCTATAGCAAATAAAGCCATAAGAATTGTTGAAAGGATGGCTTATAGCAAAAGCACAGGAATTTTGTGATTATATGCTACTAAGATGAGAGAGAAAATAGAAAGAGAAAGAGAGATTGCATTGGTATTCCCAAAGAAAATGAAAACCATAAGGATAGAGCTCATGTTCAAAATCCTATTATCCAAATAATTTCAACATGAAAAATTCCTATGGAATTGAATCCTCTAGTTTTTCTTTGAAAAACCTACCATCCAAAGGAACCCTCAAGTCAAAAGAAAAGGTCATGAATCACAACACCCCAAAAACACTTAAATCACATCACAAATCCGATATGGTGAACTTCTCCTCGCCGTCGACAAGGCAAGGTGAAGAGGAACACGATGACATGCCTGTCAATAAGGCGGAGGCCACGTCACTCATGTAGATTTGCTCCTCTTGTCCTTTGTCACCGGCCTAAGGGCTCCCAGTCACACCCCATGCCCCCCTTCAGCTATCAAGGTTGGCTGGTTGGTTGAAAATGGACAAAGAACGGAAAGAGCAAGTGAGGATGCATGTGCTTGGAGTCAAGTGGCCGCAAATTGAACCGATCAGTTTGATTTTTATTTGGTGCGTCACTAAAAACAGGTATTGATAGCATTTTTTTTGTGTTTTAGTAGAAAACCGATATATACAATTATTACTAGTGCCAGTTCATTTATCAATGCTATTTTTTTAAAACCAAACCTAATAATTGTTATCAGTGTCGGTTTTTATCTGTAAAAAGCGTGCAGGGTCACAACGTCAAAACCAACTGCCCTGTTTTTTTTCCAACCGGGGTACGTTCGAACTCGTACGGTGACTGGACAGTGGCACGTGAGAAACACTCTGGCTGGGTCATGGAATGGAACGGAACGTGTCAACGTGTTAACGGCATCAAGTTTTATGTACCGTAGACTGTACATTTCCGTCAGAAAAAAAAAACCCGCACATTGTTCTTCATAAAGAATTGGGAAGAAGAAGAACTGTGATCTGTACATTCCTGTGGTCCGTTTTACCCGGTCGTGGAAGAATATATAATCCATGCATTTTTTTTCGACTTGTGCGCATGACCCATGGAGCATGCAGGAATGTACGACTACGCAAGATGCAATAAACTGCCGCGTCACATTTTGAATAGAACTGTGAAAAAAACCCCAACATATTGGTTAACTATAGTTCCATTATGAATAGAATTATAACGGAGTACATCTCAAACTATATGTATGATGAAATGGACGCTCAGAAAAGTAAGTACCGTATGTTTACAGTTTGAGAGTTTAATGCGTTACTCCCCTAGGTAAAAAGAATGATGTTTGAACTTTTAAACGGTTCTTTGATGTGTGGTTTTGACTATAATATTTTATAAAATGAGGTTACTGAAAGTATTTTTCAAGATAAATTTACGGACTCGTTTGGTACAGCTTCAGTTATACCTTATCTGAAATTAGAGTATAACCAAACGGTTTTAGTTCCACCCAAAAACATAGTGAAATTGGCTTAAGTGCTCTCACAAAATGAATAAAAGAGGTAGAGATGAGTTTAGGCAGCTCCACAACTTCACTCCAGACCTAACTCCTGAAGTAATTAGAAATTGGAGCCCTACCAAACGGACCCATAACATTTCTTATTATACTGTGTATGTTAAACTGTGCATTTTAAACTTCATTGATGTCCAAAGTTAAAAGATTGGTCCAATCTTGTCTAAAATGTCATATAACCAAAGGGAATATTTGATAAGCCAAACACATTTGACCACCCATGTTACAATTTGCTCCCTCGGTTTCATATTATAAGTTGTTTTGATTAAGTTTGGTTAAATTTGTAGAAAAATGTAGCAATATTTTTAACATAAAACAAATATATTATCAACATGTATTCAATATTATATTTAATGAAACTAATTTGGTATTATAAATGTTACTAAATTTTTCTATAAACTTGATTAAATTTAAAGAAATTTGACTAAAAATAAAAATCAAAGCGACTTATCATAAAAAAAAAAGAAAGTATGAAACAGAAGGAGTACTAAGGAAAAAACTAGCCATGTTAAAAAAAAATAGTTGCCACTAATTTTTCCTTTATTAGAAAGACCTCAGTCCAGGAGAACAAAATGGAGTACGAAAAATTGGTGAGACTAGCAACAATTCTAAACACCCAGCCAATCATGTTCGTCTCCTGTTGGAACTTGTAACATCGGTAGATCACCTAATATGATCTTATTTATCCATGTATATTAAGTTGAAGGGCCAGGATCACTCACCTAAAACACAGCAATCAACTCCCCTAAAAATGATAAGAACAAATCACTAATCTTGTTCCTTTCCAGCAAGGAAGTTTCAGTGGGTGTTGGTGTGTCACCATCCATTGCAAGCCATCCATCCATGGATGCAACTCACATACATCACCCATCACCAAAGCCATTGGTCCCATATTATGCTTTCCAAGTAGCTTTCGCCCACTAACTAACTGGGAGAAAATTTAAGTACAGCATCACCAATGATGCAATGATAAACATGGTTAAAAAAAGTATAGTCGATTAATTAATTATAATCCCATCGAATTACATCACCTGCTGGAATTAACTTTGTGTATTCAGGTCAAATGAAGATGACATGCCATCTCTTTCCTGACGAGTTAACCCACCCACCCGGAAGCCACTGATTCACGCAGCCACAAGCTGATTCGATTAGCATCTGATCCAATCCAAAGCCACCCTCTTCTTCTTTATATACTACCGCGCCATCTCGCCTTTTTCTCCCAGCTCGGGACCAGCTCCGCCGACGATTCTTACCTTGCCTTCTTCTCCGGCGACGACGATTCTTGGCTTCTTTGGTTGATTGATCGGGCAGCGCGGCGGTCGAGCAGGTTGGGGGCAGTACAGACAGGGCAGGCGAGGTATGGCGAGGGGGCTGTTTGCGTGCTTTGGGAGGGGCGGGGAGGAGGCGGAGGAGGAGGGGAAGAGGCCGGTGCTTCGGCGGCGGAGGACGGTGAACCTCCGGTCGCTATCGCTGGAGGACCTGTCGCGGACGCTGGCGAAGACGAACCTGCACGCCTTCACCCTGGACGAGCTCAAGGCGGCGACCAAGAACTTCTCCACCAGCAACTTCCTCGGCGAGGGCGGGTTCGGGCCGGTGTACAAGGGGTTCGTCGACGGCGACCTCCGCCCCGGCGCCCTGGAGGCGCAGCACGTCGCCGTCAAGTACCTCGACAGCGACGGCGTCCAGGGCCACCGCGAGTGGCTGGTGAGTTGCCGCTCTCTCTTCTGCTGCCGAATCCCATTCGCATCATGTCCAGCTCGTCGTCTGATGTGATGAACTAATTATGATGTTCTACTAATCACCAGTTAATAATAATTTTCTCGTTAATTTTTGTGATCAGGCTGAGGTGGTGTATCTCGGGATGCTGAGCCATCCTCATCTGGTGAAGCTGGTAGGATTCTGCAACCAAGATGATCACAGGATGCTGGTCTACGAGTACATGCCCAGAGGCAGCCTCGAGAACCACCTGTTCAAGAGTAAGTAGTAGTTACTAATTACCACATGATTTGGGCTTAATTACCGTGTGTTAGATGTTGCAGTTTTGCTAATTGAGTGTGTGATTCATGGGTGCAGATCTGCTTGCGTCGTTGCCATGGTCGACGCGGCTGAAGATCGCCGTCGGCGCGGCGAAGGGGCTGGCATTCCTGCACGAGGCCGAGACGCCGGTGATCTACCGAGACTTCAAGGCCTCCAATATTCTGCTCGACAAGGTAAGCTTCACCTCTGCCATGATAGCTCACACAGCAAGTTTAATTTACAGCAAAATTCGTTGGTGTTGACCACATAATTTGTGTTGCAATTTGGGGGAATTACAATTTGAGAACACAGTTTGAAAACTGAATCATTGTTAAGCTGCAAAGTGTAGAGCAAGTAGGATCAGATTGTAGTAGTTGTTGTTTGTTTTTGTACGCGACACGCCCAATCAGGTGAATGGATCGCACGTTGTCAACTGTTTCCAGCCGGGTCAAAATCGTAGCTTCCAACAGTAGGATTAATTAAGACGAAGACACCCGTGCGCAAATCTGATTCTGTGTTGCAATAATGCGACAAATTAGCAGCAAAACCTTGATTGTTTACTACACAAGCCGGCCGTTGGGCGTAGAACTGATTGGCTTTGTCTGGTTCGTTAGGAACCCACGGTTTTTTTAGTTCAACGATCCAAACTGCCAAACTGGCTTTGTCGTGTCAGTACGATACATGCCAACCACTACCGCAACGCCACAGCAACAAATCGATGAAGTCAAATGCACAACAAAATCACAAGTTTTTTTTTTTGAACGAAGCTGCAAGAATCTTCGTGATCTTAAAATTTGCTGACCTTGAGTTGTCAAATGGAATGCAGGATTACACGGCGAAGTTGTCGGACTTTGGGCTGGCGAAGGAGGGGCCGCAGGGGGACGCGACGCACGTGACGACGCGGGTGATGGGCACGCACGGGTACGCGGCGCCGGAGTACATCCTGACGGGCCACCTGACGGCGAGGAGCGACGTGTACAGCTTCGGCGTGGTGCTGCTCGAGCTGCTCACCGGGCGGCGCTCCGTCGACAAGCGGCGGCGCGGCCGGGAGCAGAACCTGGTGGACTGGGCACGGCCATACCTCCGGCGAGCCGACAAGCTGCACCGCATCATGGACCCGAGCCTTGAGCTGCAGTACTCGGCGCGCGCCGCGCACGCCGCGGCGAAGGTGGCGCACCAGTGCCTGCAGAGCGTGCCCAAGTCGCGCCCCTGCATGCGCGACGTCGTGGACGCGCTCGAGCCGCTGCTCGCCGTCGACGACGACGTGCCCATGGGCCCATTCGTGTTCACGGTCGGCGGCGAGGAGGCGGCAGCTGGGAGCAGCGCCGCCGACGACGAGCCGGCGAGGGGGAGTCGGGGCAAGAGGCACGTCACGTCGGCCGTGCACGCGGAGAGCCCGCTGCGCGACGGCCGGTACGCGAGCAGAGTGAAACGACCGGAAAGTCCGCCGAGTGTGATCTGACAATCCGAGCAGGCACATGAGTACATAGAAAAAACAAACTGAATTTGTACATAGCAATCTGTTCCTTGATTCATTTGTACTATACCTTTGTTCGTGATGTTTTTTGTGTAAAGAATTTACTACGAGAAATGTTGATCAATATAGTTGTTTAACTCCCTTTGCAAGAAAGAAAAGGGCATTTTCTATATTTTTAGGCGCATGGGAACTTGTACAATTTCAGTCGCATATGCAATGTCCAATTTTTTTCATTATAACTACGATTTTGTTGTTAGATATAGTTTAAATTTATCTTTATCTAACTTTAAATGTTTATGCCTGTAATTTGTAAATTTTATGAACGGTAAGTTTGTTTCATGTATTTTTTTTTTGGCTAGAATAATTTAATGTTCAACTTTTTTTTATCTACAAGAGGACTTTGTTTAAATAAGTATAACAAGGGACTTTCTTAAAAAAATCCACATGTATCTAGCAATTCCTGGGAACTTACTAGTATTTGAAAAACTCTAACCCTTGGTTTCAATTCAAAGGGCCAAATGTTCTATCGGGTTTAAATCGTACAGAGTTCTTTCCTAAGTTTTTTAGTTTAAAAGCTAAATGCCCATATTTTGCTACAGATAAAATATATATTATAATATTAACAGGTACCAGAAATAATATGTGCTTTGCCATAAAATGTGTTACCTACCATTTTGCTATAGAAAATATTCACCTTAATTTGACTTTATATGTGGCTATCAATTTATATTTGATTGATTTTTAATACTCAGAAGTTCACGGGATAATTTGCAAAACTACAATGGGAGCAACTGTAGTGAAAGATTCACTACCACCACAACTACTTTTAAGTAGTAGAGAAATTTGACTTTATATCTGATTATTAATTTAGATTTGATTTATTTTTAATACTCAAAAGTTTACAGGGTAATTTGCAAAACTACAATGGGGTAGGTGTGGTGTCAGCAACACCACCGCTACTTGTTTTAAAGTAGTGGAGAAGAGACCCTCAGGGATGTGATATAGACTTCTTGAATTGATGGACCGGACTTAGAAGGCCCACCAGAATGGCCTCCCGGATAATGGGCTGGCATCCCCCAAGATTTCAGGTATAAATTCCCCCCTTCCCTTCCTCTGTTTCTCCCTCCTCTCCCCGTTGTCTTCCACCTCAAAAAAGAGAGCAAAGAAAGAAAGAAAGAAAGAAAGAAACAACGAAAGAAGAGAGAGAGCTCAGGGCCGAGGAATCCAAGATGGCGTGCTCGGTCAGATTCGGTGAAGTCACCTCGGCGGGCCATTTGTCCGCACCTCTTCAACTTGGCGATGGAGGCGGCGACGCAGAGTCGATGGCCAAGGTGCGCCTCCAAGAAGTGGTCGATGAACGTTGGAATGCATCTCCCGCTTCGCCGAGGTCATCCCGGTGAGGATGGCCCCGCTTTCCATCCTCAGCTGATGCCCTACCTCCTAGCAGATGGTCAAGATGTGTACGGCGACATCGAGCACGCCGCCGTCAAGGGCCGAGGCCGAGGTCGAGGGGTAGATGTGGGTGAGAATGCGATAGACTCAACGCAATGAATAGATTGATATCGATGTGGAGTACATATAGGCTTGAAACCTTATACACTCAACTAGTTTATAGAAATAGAACCGAGAGAGATATGAGGAGGATCAGCAAACAAAGGAAACAAACTATACATGAGATATTTAGCTAACACCCCCCCTACAATCGCAACGTCGGTGGAATGAACATTGAGACTGGACCGAAACTCAGTGAAGACAGAAGTCGGCAGACCTTTGGTGAAAATATCAGTATACTGCGATGTCGTAGGAACGTGAAGAACACGAACATCAGTTGCAGCAACACGATCACGAACAAAATGAAGGTCAATCTCGACATGTTTGGTTCGTTGATGTTGCACTAGGTTGGTGGAGAGGTAGACGGCGCTAACATTCTCACAATAAACCACAATAGATCGGCTGGGAGAAGCATGTAACTCATGTAAGAGTTGGCGAAGCCAACATGTTTCAGCCACGACTCTGTACTCCGCTTCAGCGTTGGATCAGGAGACGGTGTTCTGACGCTTGGAGGACCAAGAGACCAAGTTATCACCCAAAAACATGGCATAGCCCGATGTGGACTTCCTCGGGTCAGGACAACCGGCCCAATCAGCATCATAATAAGCAACCAAGTCAATAGTCCGAGAACGCTGAAGGTGTAGTCCATGATCAAGAGTACCACGAACATACTGAAGGATGCGCTTGAGAGCGGTGAGGTGCGGCTCCCGAGGATCATGCATGTGAAGACAGATTTGCTACACAGCGTAGGAAATGTCCGGCCTGGTGAAAGTGAGATACTGTAAGGCACCAACGAGACTCCTGTAGTCTTTGGAGTCGATGACTGGGGCACCATCAACAGAAGAAAGCTTGGCATTGGTGTCAACGGGAGTGGAGCATGCTTACAATATGACATACTAGCACGATCGAGAACCTTTAGACTATACTGGAGCTGACTGAGATACAAACTAGATGAGGTGCGACTGACACTGATCCCAAGAAAATGGTGTAGGCTGCCAAGGTCCTTCATGGAGAACTCAGCTTGTAAAACCATGATGGTCCATCGAAGGAGACTGTCAGAAGATGTTGTGAGCACAATATCATCAACATAGAGCAGTAGATAAACCACATCAATGCCACGATGGTAGATAAACAGGGATGTATCGGAACGAGCCTCTGTAAACCCAAGAGTAAGCAAGAAACTAGCAAACCGACTGTACCAAGTGTGGGGTGCCTGCTTCAAACCATAGAGGGATTTGTTAATGTGGCAGATCATATCAGGCTTGGTTGGATCAATTAAACCAGCTGGCTGAGTGCAGTAGACTGTCTCTTAGAGAGTGACATAAAGAAACACATTCTTGACACCGAGGTGATGAATAGGCCAATCCTTGGACATAACAAGACTAAGGACAATGCGGACTGTGGTTGGTTTCACAACCGGACTGAAGGTCTCATCAACGTGGATGTCGGGTCGTTGAGTGAAACCATGCAATTCCCACTGAGCCTTGTATCTGTCAAGAGAGCCATCGGCCTGAAATTTGTGTCGATAGATCCACTTGCCGGTGACGACTTTGACGCCAGGCGGGCACGAAACGAGGTCCTATGTTCGGTTGATGATCAGGGCATTGTACTCCTCTTCCATAGCCGCGTGCCAGTGAGGATCGGCCAAGGCCGTACGATATGTGCGAGGCACTGGCGACATGGAGGTTGAGTCGGTCAACTGGACGATGGACGCTGGCCTTGCCACGCGTGACTATCACATGGTTGTTCGGTTGAAGAGACACCGAGCAGGGGCGACAACGCATGGCCACCTGGTGCACGCATTCCGCGGGCATGTGGGCGCGTTGGTCAGTGGAGGGCGCAGTGCAGAGGCTGGACCTGGTCCAGCTACGGTGGA
Organism: Oryza officinalis; assembly: GCA_008326285.1. Lineage (NCBI taxonomy): Eukaryota > Viridiplantae > Streptophyta > Magnoliopsida > Poales > Poaceae > Oryza > Oryza officinalis. The sequence goes on along the minus strand of BDMV01000006.1, from coordinate 7,125,669 downwards.
TGACCCATCAGTCATGGGCCGGCTGGGCCGGCTGGACGGCCCATAGACGGAGCGGATGGGTGAAAGCGACCCCTCAGCGGAGTCTGGGTTGGGAGACCAGGGGGACTAGTGGTCTAGCCCGGTCGATCCAGGGAAGGCGGCCCAGTTGAGTTATCAGGGACACGGCAAGCTAAGCAGGCGGAGAGATGGGCGACGACCCATCTGCGTTGGTAGCAGCGCCTGTGCGTCGACCGATCGGAGAAGACAGCACGTAGACATGGCACGAAGACCATGTCAAAATGCCACACGAGCGTCATGTAGGATAAAACCACCAGGCCAAATCAGTGAGAGTCGATTTACACTGGTTTTGATAGTTAGGGGATATGATGTACCTTTTGTAGTTGAGGGATGTGTTTCGACCAAGGCAATAGTTAAGGGAGACAAAATAGACTTATTCCAAGAAAAAATAATAGTACATATATTACCACCAATTTTTAAAGAAGAGAAAATAAATGATCCGACTTCCGTCTCCCCGCCTCGAGCGAAAGAAACCCCGCCGCCGCCGCCGCCGCCGCTACCGGCCAGCCGGCCAGGACTCGCCGCGCCGCCGGGCCGTCGAGAGCCGCCACCTTGCTGGCCCGTCCCCTAGATCTGCACTGACGGCAACAGTCACCGTCTCTCCTTCACTCCCCCCGGCTGGGAAGCTCGTCTGCATCAGTAGAACACCCGGAAGGAGATGAACAGCTCGAACGAAGCTGTCCCCATGGTAATCTCTGGTCGTCGCTTGTGGAAAAAAAAGTTCGAATTTTTCGATTATCGAACGTACTAAGATCGGTACGGAATCCAATTTCGTCTAGGTTTTGGACCAAGGCAATCCGCGTCGTTTCCTGACAATGTTTGCCTCGATATATACGGTGGATTACACCGTTGATCTATTTATCTGAACAGTTACCTGGTTGCTAGCTCGGAGCGCAGCCTGAAGATTGTACCAGTGCCAGTTTGCGCCGGCGCAGGTAGTCCTCTTTCACACACACTTCCAGATAAATTATGCTCTGATTTCTCCCCAAAACTGCATCTATACATGGATAACAAGATTGATTTTTTCTGCTTTGTGCTAGAAATTTTCTATTGTTTGATTAGGGGAAAGAAGATATAATACTTACTGTAATATTTGACTGAAAAATGCTAAATTTGAAACACATTAGTGGGGTACATGAATCGGATTACAATGGATAGTGGCAGGATATTGACTAGGATTCCTTTTGTCTTTAAATTTTCTGAATTATCCATTCTAGTACGTACCCTAGTCCTTACTAAACCAGACGATCTATGTTCCAGCATAATAGAAATGGAGAACGATCTGCCTCACAGAACAAAAAGACTGAAGCAATGCCATCACCGTCCAATCTTTAAACAAAGAAGAGCAAAAGTTCAGTTTGCAGACCTTCCTGAGGTATGTTTAGCAAGGGCAGACCTTTTTAAGATTGCCATTTGTGTAAATAACTGTCTAGCATATTGAAAATAACAGCTATTGTCTCCCTCTCTTGCAGGATCTGATGTGCACAGTTTTCTCTAAAATGCCACTGAAGGATGTTGTGAGGACTAGTGTCTTGTCAAGTAAATGGAGGCGCATGTGGACTTGTTGCACGAAACTAAGATTTGATGGCGTTAAAGTGTGCACTGATAATGTTAGTGCAGTCTTGCAGCAGCACTCTGGCAAGATTATTGAAGAGTTCAAGGTGAAGTTTGAATTTGATAGCGCACTAGTTGATCACCTTGACGATTTTGTTGATTTTGCTGTATCATCACGGACAAAGAATCTGGCTTTTGATTTAGAGCCAACCAATAGCATCGGTCGTCTTGATCGATACAGATTTCCATTTGAGCGTTTAGACAATGGAAGCATATCCTGTCTACAGCATATTCAGCTTAGCTTTTCATCATTGGAACTGCCTACACATTCCAGTACCTTTGTGAACCTAAGGAAGCTTGACCTTCATTTCATACGTGCTACTCAGAAGGGTCTTCAAGATTTCTTATCACATTGCTTTAATATTGAGTGGCTGAGTTTAGTTCGATGCCATCTGTACGATGAACTAAAGTTGGCTGATCCATTGCCACGCCTGCTATACTTGCGAGTTGCACACTGCGAGATAACCAAGTTTGAATTCAATGCCACGAACCTCAAAACTTTTATATACCATGGGTGGCGGCATCCAATTGACCTCGGGCATGCTATGGAACTTAAAGATGCAAGCCTTTATCTTTACGGCTCCGTAACTCTTAAGGATGCTTTAACTATTCTTCCTAGCATGTTTCCAAGTGTTGAATGTCTGAGAATGCGTGCTTATGTACCACTGAAGGTTTGTTACTTGTCTCACACATTTGAGGCTATGTTTAAGTTCTTAACTTAATTACCTCTTACTTTGTGACCATCACTTGTTTTCAGGTGCTCACATTGCTGGAAAATCCACTCAAGTTTTCTCATCTGAAGTATTTACACTTATGGTTGACTATTGTTTTTGAAGATGCTAGTCACATTCTTTCTATTTCGTCTTTTCTTAGGGCTGCTCCTTGTGTCAAAATGTTAGAGATACATGTGAGTATTCTCTGCATGTTTGTAAGTAGTATCTTTTTTTCCATATTTGTTCTATTTTCCTTTTCTTTTGTAGTGTCATCATTTTTTTTTGTTTGTGCTTTCAACTGTCAGCTATTTTAAGGAAAAAGTATCAACATTTACAATTTTATAGCCCTATTAAGATCAATGCATGTAGAGTTCATTCTAGGCTTTTTTTTTGTTTACAAATGTGAAGCTTTTAGATAGATTTCAAGTTTCTGGTAGCCATTCTTTGAAGTACGACAAGTCGAGAACATTTTTTTGAGTGAATTGAGAATTCAGGAATGTAATTATGTTATCCTACCAAAGGATGAACCCTTATTTTAAGGATATTTTTTTACGCAATGCACACATTTGTTGTTCTTTCTCAGTTTTTACCCACTATAAGACATGCATACAGTACATTTTTTCCCCCATGACTTCAGGCTACAACAACTAATTTTTCACTGGATAAACTCATCTGAGCTTGAAATTTTCATTGATTGTAATGCAATTTGATAATTTATCAATGAATCATTTGTGTTGCAACTCTACTTATGTCATGTTTGTCATCTATTGCAGTTCGATGTCCACACGTTCTCACATGTGGATTATCTTGATCATTTGAGGGGACTTCCAGGATGCAACCACTTTTACCTAAGAAATCTCCGAATTACTGGATTTGTTGGGTCAACAGGCCAGTTTGAACTTTTGATCCACATCGTGGAAAATGCCTCCATTCTTGAAGATTTGACTATTGAAACTGCTGGTACATTTGGGAATGATTTAGATTATGAAGGACGATTAAAGGTTGAAGAAAGGACTAGAAAACACCTTCGTGGAATAATGTTACCATACACAAAGCTCTACGTTTCATAAGAGCTTCTATTCTAAAAAGATCTGTATTTAAGATGAACAGCAATTTTCGTATGCATGGGTCTGTTTTCAACATTGTGCACGTATGTATCTTGGATCGAGAACTTTATTTACTGATAAATTCATTGTAAATTTCCGGTTGATTTGTAAATCCGTTATTGATAGATAAGAGATTAGTGAGAAAACCTGCGTCTGAAGGGATTTGAACTCAGGCCGGTGCGCTGTCCTGGTAGCTCCCTGCCAGGCATCGTTCTCTGATTTGAACAATTATGAAACACTGATTGGAAATACTTTGATATTCAATTGTCAAAATGTTACAAAACCTATAATAGTGAAATAAAGACAACACTTTATGGAAGTACTTCAAAATATAAATATGTTGATACGAGTTACATACAGGCTAAATGTATTTGTAATTTGTGACCGGAGGAGCGTTCCTTTATGATAGTATCGCGTTCAGAGTGGTACCAGCCAGCGTCCTGCCATTTATAGCCCGCCTAGGTGATGACCGAAAGCAACACGTTTAAAGTCGCATACTGGATGCTAGTTAACGGTTATTTATTTTTTGGAGTTCATACAAATAATTATTTGCTTCGTTTATTTATTTGAAGAAATAAAAAGAATTATTTGCTTCATTTTATATTGTAAGGTGTTTTAGACTTTTCTAACTTTGACCTAGTTTTTTAAAAGATACACCAATATTTCTAACATCAAATTAATTTCAACAAATCTATCAAGAAATATGTTTTTACAGTGTATTTATTTCAATAAATCTATCAAAAAATATGTTTTTACATTGTATTTATTTGGTATTATAAATATTAATATATCGAGACATATTTTCTATAAATCTTATCAAAGTTATAGAAAGTTCGACTTAAAACAAAACTAAAATGTAACTGAGGGCGCAGTAGTTGATCTTCCAACTAAGTGGAAGAACAGCCACCGCCCAGGCACCGAGACAACCACACAACAAACCAAACCAAATAAGCGACAGAAAGGAGAACAATTAAGTGGTCATGTCTTGTCTTCCTTGCAAACCAGAGCCTAGGAGCGGTTTGCATGCAGGGCATGACATGTTGCTTCTATATGACACTAGTACAAACCGCAAGTTCAATTTGAATACCATCTTATGAATAAGCACTTTCAAGTTTCAAGTTCCTTCGATTACAAAACAATTCGGTGTACTTTGCTAACATGGCAGCAATGCATGGCTGAATATCTGAAAGAGCATAACTATATAGCCAGAAAAAAGGAGATGCACTAATAGGTAATATAGATTCTTTTTGTTTTTTGTTCTGTGTGGAGTATCACCACTCTGGTTATAATTCAATGTGCAAACAGTCACAATTTGCACAATGAGATGGTAACAAAATAAGGTTGCATCATATATAACTGGATTGATCTGGCAGATTATGAAAATGTTAATAGGATTAAAGCTACTGCTGAATCCTATTGTTGGAGTTTAATTCACCTAATTAATTTAAAGTCTTAGCCTAAACATGATCACCTTTTACTTACGAGGAATTTAATTAATCTATTGACCTTGGTATGAAGCCATTGAAACCGGTATTTGGTTTTGCTATTCTTCCATCTTCTCTGTCTTTTTTTCTTCTTGATTCACCTGCACAGGAACGAATTGCACTACGAACCCCTTCCAGTGCTTTGAGATCAATCGGGTTCTCTTTAGGGTTTTAGGATTTTAGCGTAGGAATTAGTCGTCACCTCACCCTAATGTCTTCTCCTCTTTTTATATGTGCACTGGTGGGGCTTGGGGGCAATCTGGATAGGATTCTAAGTTTGTTACCACCTATCACGCTCATCTCTTATCTCTTATTTGTTTCTTGTTAGAAAAGAAAAACCGTTGAGATTTTACCCCTTCCCTAACTAATCGGAATTAGCCGATAAAATCAACTGACATTATCTCCTTGATTTTGAGACTAATTGACGAGTCTACTAAATAAATAGCTCCCCACGGCAATGTGTCACAATAACATTGAACGTCACTGAGACAACAAGACCTATAATTCACTATAGTATTCAAATAAACTCAATCTTAACTTAGTGGGTGTTGATTGATAAATTTAAGTCCCTCGGATCTTAGTCAAGGCTCTAATTTACACATGTACTGGCTAGAACATAATCTTAGTTAATCTTTAAGTTATGAACCTTTAGAGTATGGATCCAAGAGCAAATGCTCAGCTTAATAATTTGATCCTAGGACATATCTTTCACAACCATAATAATGTGTTTGGCAGAAAACATACGACTTGTTGTTACTAATATAGAAAACTATGTTTTATTAGTGCATAGATTATAACACAGTATAATTATGAGTGGTTTATGAGCGCTATTTACCACTCTTAGTTCCGGAAAATATTCTTAAACATATGATTAATCATAACATGCTTCAAAATCTAACTGCATCGTTGACTATGCAGCGAGAGATTATTTTAGAGCTTTTCCATGGTTATTGCACCCCTATGTGTGGATATAGCTTAATTTGAATTAACTTAATGATCTTAATAAATTCACACATCTCACAAAACAAGTGTCTAAATGACTTTAAACTTTAGAGACAATTAGACTTTAGAAATATGAGCATGTTACTTAAAATTTAATTTGCCTTGTAAATAACACAAAACATTTTAATACTAGTGGCCTAGTCTAGACTTAACTAAATACTGCCAAGATTCCCAGTGAACAATGTATGCCAAATTTGTATGCATCCAAATTTGAACTAATATCAAGCTTTTATCAGCTGAATCATAAATGATTATCTTTAATTTATGTCAATATATATGACTTACTAATGTAAGCCCAATACTCCTTTAGACCAAATTTTGATACAAAATTTTCTTTAGTTTCTAATAGCAATATGTACTGCTTGCTAATAAAATGTCATCAACATAAAGTACCGGTGATTAAATTTTCTCACCTTTAGTTTTCATGCAGTTGTTCACCTCGCTTGAATTGTTTGAAATTTTCATTAGAGTCTGACTTAGATTTTATCGACCCATTTAAATGGCCTACTATTTTGACTCATTTATAAACCTCTACTAAATTCTTTATTTTGTTTTGACTCATCAATCACAACTAATCTTACATGGTTTGAAAACCATTTGGATAAGTGCTTAATTTTAATAGCTTACGAGGTGAGCAAGCTTCATATAATGTTTATCACCACAGTCCGATCTCACAACTTCATTTGATTTCTAGCATTAGTATCTTAAATTTCTTAAAGGAAGTCGGAGGTCGCTTATGGGTAAACATAGCCAAAACAAATAATCACTTGTTTGCTAATTTCTTAACTTACACATCTTACTTCCATCATTACAATCACAATTATCCATCTCATTCTTATTTAAGCTTAGGTCACTAATGACGTAGCGGAGATTTAAAAACATCATCGATGCTTGATTGAATCCACAAATGGATTTCTTACGTCTGCACCCTATACGTGACTTATCTTTCCACAACAAAACCCTTAGGATGTGCTATGTACATTTAATTGTGCAAAGTCACTAATTAAGAGATGCAAAATTTCTTCAGCATCCACATAATAAAGCTATGAGTCATAAATGAGGTAGAATAATCTTTCTTGTTGGAGCTCTTGATGAGCTTCCACTGATTTTATTATATATGTGATGGAAGCATAATATTTGATTTTCAATGAACTTGAATCACATAAATTTAATTTAATTGTACTTAGAGAATTATCATCTAAGTAATGATCGATGTCAGAAATTCCTAACACTTCACCCTTAATGAGACGTCTATTTTCCCCTATAAATGTGGCTGGATAATAAGACCATAATTTTGACAACGTCTCATAATGATTCAACCCAAAAATAATGCCATTAATTTTCTTATGTAACTACTTTCTCAAACCAGGACATTAAGTATGTCCCTATTTCTTGCAAAAACTTACGCAAGAAAATTTCAAGAGTAGTATATGTAAGACATAGAGGCAATTTTATTTCCCTTTGTGAGGAATATGAGCTTTATTGTTACTAAATTTGAAGTTGTAACATTCCCCTTAGTAAAACTTTATTTTTGCCATTGAATGACAAGATTACAGAATCTTACTTAGTTTGCCTCTTAGTCTTCTATATTTCTTATTGATTTACTAAGTGATGAACCAAGTTAGCTATAGTCCACTTTGTCTTAATAAATATCACAATTAGTATGAAAAATGACCATAGTAGTCTAATGGGAGAAAAATCATATGAAACAGAGAAATGAGGACAAAAATCATATGACCATAGTACATTAAATTTGTACTCCATGTAAGTTATCCTTATTGCAAACTTTCTGATTATGGCGACAAATGTGCATGCACACTATAAGTGTACTTAGTATTGGTCTTTGACAAAACTCCTAAAGTTCATCTCAACACTTGCTAGATACAGTTTCGCATTGTCATGCTCAAAATTCTCTCCTGATACTGATAGGGATGATAATCTTAGTATATATTAATGAATGCGAAACATAACATTATATGTGCCTTCTCCCAGGCTAATATTTCATCAAAATGCCTCTTGAGTTAAGGAAAACATTATTGACATTAGTTACGGAAGCCATAAGGGATCCTTTGTTAATGCTAAGTCATACTCAAGGAGGCCTTAGGCTCAGTTAAATCAATGAGAAAAATATGTCAATAGACTTTAACTAATAAGCGATAATATTTATTGCTGAAACATTAAATGGCAATATTATTGTGGTTGGCCATGTAAAAATGTACATTAGAACAATTACTTACACAATAATGATAACTTAACCTTTATTTCGCTTTGCATCATCGTTGGGCAGAGACAAAACAAAAGAATCATTAAATGAAATTACTTATAATCCAAAATCAAGTCACTGTTGGGCAGAAATGATTAGGGATAAACATTAATGTCTTAAATCACATCACCGTTAAACAAAAGTGACAAGAAAAATATCAAAAGTTACTGAAATTAAAATCCTAAATCCAGTTACCATAAGTAGGTAGACATGATATGGGAAATAATATAGTAAGCTAAGTTTAAAATCCTAAATAAAATCACCATAAGGTAGAAATGATATAGGAAATGATTCCATTAGCAATGACATAAAATTAAAATCCTTAGCCACATCACCGTCGGATAGAAATGGTAAAGACATTAAGCTTATTGACAAATTAAATCCTTAATCATATCACTGTAAGGTAGAAGTGAATAGGAAATAATAATGTACTAATGGCATGAATTAAAATCCTAAGTCATATTACTATTAAGGCCAAAATGACAAAGAGAATAATAATGACATTTAAATTTTCCTCAATTACATCACCGTTGGGCAGAAAATAATTAAGAAAATAATAATAACATTTGTTAAATATAATTTCATACTTAATATTTACTAGTTAAATTTCCCGTTGGTTTCATTCAACTAAAAATAATAATCTTAATCTTAATGAAATTTGACATGAAATTATAATAATGTAGGTCAAAATAACTCCATATCTTAATGTTTTCTAGTTAAATTTCTTGTTGGTTCCATTCAACTAGAAATAATTTAAATGACTAAGGAAATATTAATAAAATTAAATTTTTCTTAATTATATCACCGTTGGGTAGAAATAACCAAGGAAAATAATAATCTTAATAAATTTAGAAATGAAAATATTGGTCAAATATAATTTCATATCTAAATACTTTCTAGTTAAATTTTATTTTAACTAGGAATAAATTAAATAATAATCTTATTAATTTTGACATGAAATCATATTAACGTTGGTCAAATATAATATCATATCATTAATTTCTTTCTAGCTAAACTTTTCATTGGTTCCATTTAACTAGAAATAATTTTCTGAGTGATAAAATGATTGATCATAGTTTTTCCAGCAATTTTAATGGCTCAAAATAATGCCAAATAAAATTCTGTAAATATTAAATAATTAGTTGGTCAGATTTTACTTTAGAAAGTGAATTTCGGCCCTAGTCTGATTAGAGCCGGCCCAACACAACGCGTGGCCCATGAAGGTCTGTACGCGAGTGAGGCCCGGCGAAGACGGGCGTGCGCATGGTCTATAGAAAGTTCGACTTAAAACAAAACTAAAATGTAACGCAGTAGTTGATCTTCCAACTAAGTGGAAGAACGGCCACCGCCCAGGCACCGAGACAGCCACACAACAAACCAAACCAAAGGAGAAAAAGAGAGGAGAACAATTAAGTGGTCATGTCTTATCTTCCTTGCAAACCAGAGACCTAGGAGCGGTTTGCATGCAGGGCATGAGATGTTGCTTCTATATGACACTAGTACAAACCGCAAGTTCAATTTGAATACCATCTTATGAATAAGCACTTTCAAGTTTCAAGTTCCTTCGGTTACAAAACAATTCGGTGTACTTTGCTAACATAGCAGCAATGCATGGCTGAATATCTGAAAGAGCCTAACCATATAACCAGAAAAAAGGAGATGCACTTTCTCTTCAGCTTCAGGAATGTGCTTATGATGGGGTGATATAGAAGAATATTTTTCCTTTCTCTTCAGAGGATGTAAGCTGATGAGAAGAGAGATTATGTTCACAAAAGGAGTTTGCTTTCTCACGCTTATTCTCTGATGGAACATTTTTTATAAGGTACATTTCCTTCCATATCATTTTCTGTGGTCTTATCAGAAATCATGTCTGAAAAATGCGCATTCCACCTGACGCTTTCCTTGGGAACTCACATGTGGTGACTGTATTGTTCTTGTTCCAAAGGAAAATTTAGCACTTGATGCAGCCTAGATAATCATAGCATACTATTATTATCTTAGTTCTACAATGAAATTCACACCTGAAGGTGAAAAAGGATTACATGAAAAGGAAGCACATCCAACAACTTAGCAGAGGAACTTGCTACTCAGTTTCTGAATTTTCATCAGCTCAACTCCCAAAGGTGCAGCTTTTGAAACTCTTTGAGACAGTAGCAAACCAAATTAACTAAAGAATGTTGAACCTGATGAATAGAAAAACAGCTGAACGAAACAAGATTATACAGGTCTCCGAGCTTATTTCAGAATCAAACGATGCTTCGCAAATGAATACTCTTTACAAAAAAAAGACATGGTCACAGGAAGAAATTTTAAATTTTGCATCACCTTTGCAAATCACAGTTGAATGAAACCACAACATTGAATGAAGAAACTTCAAATTTGGCATCACAGTTGTATGAGTAAGGGTGCAAATCACAACATTGCCAATGCTACAAATCATGATGCAGTAGTATTTTCATCACAGAAGTTAACATATCATATTATCATGTCATGGAGACGGCCACAATCTGAGAAGTGAAATATGTAAGGGGAAGCTCAATGTACATCTCTGAAACACAAGAAACACACAAGAAGACATAGTCTCCAATCAGATATTGTACTCAAAGCAAATTGAACAATGATCACGGAGTGAATTCACCCAAACTAGAACCAACCAAGAACCACTCTGTTGTCCAAGAAATAGCTAAGGACTGTACAAGAATTAGCTGAAGCCTAAGGCACCAATGGTCCAGGTGGAAGCCAAGGATTGGCCCACAGACTCTTGAGCTGATTGAGTCTCACTTCCGCTTGAGCAATCATATTGCCTAAGAATGATGCTTGCTCCATCTTCACGGCCAGCATCCCAAATTCTTCTACATGCTCCTCACGGACACCAACCCTGAGAAGTTCTGACCACATTGCTCTTGCTTGCCCCAGCGGCACATCATAATGAACGCGAAGTTTCAGATTGCCACGCAACTTGATTGCCGCTGCTACTCTCTCCACGCCGTCGCGGTTCTTGACGACTATGAACTCAACAGCAGCAGCTTCAGGTGAAAGATGCCATGGAGGGAGGTCCGCACCTGCCACGGCGAGACCGGAGGGAGTGCAGCTCGAAGCGGCGGTGGCGGCGGCCACGCCCACGAGCTCCTGTGCCTCGGAGTCGCTCACCTTAGGCCTGGTGACACCAGTGATCAGGCCGTCCACGTCCGCAGCCTCCTCCGGCTCCTCGCGTCCGGCATCCTCCACGGCATCGCGGCGGGCGGCGCCCGAGCCCGCGGCCTCGTCAAGCTTCTTGCCCCCTCCCAAGATGGCGTCGCGGCAGGCGGCGTCCGAGCCCGCGGCCTCAAGAACGTCGCTGGCCGCGCCGTCTGCGCCCGTGGCCTCCTCCGGCTCCTCGCCCCCTCCCAAGATGGCGTCGTGGCGGGCGGCGCCCGGGCCCGCGACCTCGTGATCGTCGGTGGCCCCGCCGTCCGCGCCCGGGGCCACTTCAAGCACCTTGCGCTCTCCCAGGACGACATCGCAGCGGGCGGCGCTCGATCCCGCGACCTGGTTGATGTCGCCGCCGGATTTTCTTGCGCTAATTTCCGGCTCGTCGAGCCATCCCGCGCCAACTTTCGGCTCGCCGCAGACATCTTGAGCCATCTTGTTGGCTCCCGCAAGATTAGAAAGAATGGCTTCACCATGGGCGCCGACACTGCTCGGCGTGGCGTCCGATCGGGAGAGGCGTCTCCTCGCCTCCTCGCGGACGGTGGCCACCACTGCCTTCTTGAAAGTTGTAGTAATCCGGAGCTTAGGCTCTCTCCCCGTCCTACGCTCCCCCGCCGCCTGCGCAAGATCATCCCGCCTGATCGGAGCCATTCTTTGGAGAGGAGAAGCGCTTGGCCTGAGGCAGGGTTGATTGCGATTCCGGCGACCGGAGCTCGGAGGCGAGGGAGAAGGGGGAAGGCGGGGTTGCGGGGGGAGAGGATACGGGGGCGGGGGGAGAGCCCAATGAGGTGTCGTGTAGATACAAGGGCTCCGAGCCGTGGTGAAATCTTGGGCTTATAGTGGGTTTTCACCTCTTTTAGGCCATTAAGGGCCTGTTAGTTATAGGTGACTCTGCAAGGAATAAGTCCATTTTGACTCCCTTAAAATATAAATCCTGATTCGTATCCTTCACCCACAAAATCGAATATCGTCACCCCTGAACTATTAGCTGTTTCCTAAGGGTGGTTTTCGTTGACGTGGCTCGTTGACCTGGTCTTTTGAGCTGAGTCAGCATATGAGGCTCACGTGGCATCCTCTCGCTCCTTCCCTTCTTCCTTCTTCCTCTCTCTCCCCCTTATCTCTCTCTCTCCTTCCTCTTCCCCTTCAGCCCAACCGGAAGCCACACGCCATGAGAGGAAGGCGACGCGTAGCACGCCGGTGGGGAGAAGGTGTAGAACCCCCACCACTCCCCTCCTCTATCGCGCTCTTGTTGTGCCGCCGCCGACGAGCTCGCTTAACACACCTGCTTCCGCTTTTACTCTTCATTGATGGCTGGCGACCGAGCCGACCACTTCCCACGGTGGTGGCAAGATGGCCTTGCCATTGGCGCCGCCCACACTCCCCGAAGAGGTGCTGGAGGAGATCTTCCTACGCCTCGACACGCTGACCGATCTCACCGGCATAGCCGCCACCTACGCCACATTCTGCCACCTCATCTCTGCCCACGCCTTCCTTCACCGCATTTGGGCCCTCCATACCCTACCCCTCCTCGGACTCCTTGGAATCGTGCTAACATCGGGGAACGAGGGGTGTGAGTTCACGCGGTGCGTGTTCTTCCTCACTAAGCTGCCCCATGGCTTTGCCCCTGCTCACGCCGTCGCTCAGGCTATTGACTTCACCTTATCCTTCCTCCCCGCCCTACCCATCTGCTCCGTCTCGCTCCCTCGCGACTTTTGCATCGTGCCACATTCACATTGTTCGAGCACCATGGCCAGCGCGAGAGTGACAGACCGGTGGTACTGGTGGGCTGTTTTTTTCTCCTGGCACTTTACACGTGGACCTGACGTGTATTTTTATAATTCCTCCAATGACTGGAATGCCACGTCAGCAAAAACCGCCCTCAAAATAGTTGAGGAAGTTGTTTTACATGGTTTTAATAATTGGAGAGGTCGATATACCAGGTTTTTCGGTTGAGGGATATGAATAAGATCCTACCTATATTCGAGGGAGTCAAAGTGGACTTTTTCTCCTCTGCAATGTCTTGCCCGAAATGGTTAGTGAAATTATTGGAAATAAAGTCCATTTTGCCTCCCTCACTATGGGTTGAGTTTGATTTGCTTTCCTCAACCACAAAACGGGTATATAGTGTTCCCTATCTTTTAAAACCAGTATAAATTGAGTCCCTCGTCTATTCTAAGAGTGGTTTCGTTCTACGCGACACATTGATCTAGTCTTCGTCTGACATTACGGTTATGTGTAATTATAGCCAACGAAAAAGTACAGAAAAATATAATGAGGCCCACATATTAGTGATAATTGTACCATAAAAATTTGGTTAGGTGGGGTATTCGGGTTAGATCAACAAGAAGGCACAGTCATCTTCTTTCTCAGCCTGGCATGAGGAACAGATGAGAAGAAAACTCGAGTGCCAGTGCTCCAACGTTGGAATGGCTTAATGGCACAATGTGTCGCATGACATGGCATATCCAAGGAAAGGTGGCGGCTACAGATGACCAAATGGGCTGCCCGGCTTGGCCCGGCCCAGGCACAAACAAGGCACGGTCTGCCGGCTCGGCCAGCACTCCATGCCGTGCTGTGCTCACCCATGAGCTGCACATACGGCCCAGGCACGACCCAATAACACTCGGGTTGTGCCGTGCTGGTTCAAAGGCACGATCAGCCCATCGGGCCCGATCCAGCCCAAGCACGACTTAGTGTGAAACACCTTGTACAACTCAGGTTTGCACAACAAATAAAAACAAATGCAAAGATGAAAAAAAGTCAGAAGTTCACAACAAATTTATTCATAATTTTCACAGCAAAGGGAACACATGCATCACATTTCAATTTTTCACAACTTCACAAATCCACACGATGCCACAAAGGCAAAGATGAAAGTAGAAACAAATATTTCATTGAATAAAGTAGCTGTGTCGTGCAATGGCTGCCTCATTAAAATCCTTTCTAGGTAAAAACTCACACCTCTTGAGAAAACCCTAGAAAGAAAAAGAGTTTAGGTTAGAAAATGTTCATAATAAAGTCTTACAAGTCCAATTACAATCATCATCAAGATACAAATTCTCGAAGGACTTTTGAAGCTCCAAACTGTCCATGGTATGCTGAGCCTTTGCATCTACTTGCTCCCAGTTCTTCAGCAATGCCAGCACTTGCACCATGTCAAGACCTAGACGCCGTCGTCGCTCCTCGATTATCTTGCCAGTTAAGCTAAAAACAGATTTTGACGATATAGTAGAAACAGGAACCGTCAAATCATCTTTAGCTAAGATGGAAAGAATAGGATAGGTGAGTTTGTGCTCATGCCACTAGTTAAAGATATTGAAGTCATCATCGTATTGGTTGACGGTGTCACTGTCAATATACTCAGACAACTCAGAAACATTCAGGTAAGCAGTTGAAGAAACTGTCTGAAGAAAAGCACTAGCAGAAGTTCTCCTAGACAATGAACCAGCACCAAGTCCAGCACCTGGACTGGCACCAGCATCAAGCCCACCACCTGGACTAGCACCAACACCAAGTCCAGCAACAAGACTGGTACCACCACCACCAGCACCAAAATTTCTCCCAAGTAGTTTTTTTCTTACCAGAAGAATGGCCTGGAACTACCCTTTGCAATCTCACAGCACCAAACTTACTTTCATACTTAGCAAAAATATCAAACAACGCAACCCTAACCTCAGTTAAGTAAGCAAAGTAATCACCACTTGTAAGTTGTGACATAATTTAGAGAACATTGCTAAAACACCTGATTTTGGCCCTAGGATCCAAAATAAAAGCAAATGAATAAAGAAATAAAATTTTAAACTAGTAGGACAGGAACTTATCTTTCATGAGGACAACAACATTTCTAATGTTGCAATTATTCTCATAAGTATTTAGATGTCTAGCAAACTCAAGAATGTGATGCATAATTAATGGAGATGTTGGATAATAAACACCAGGCAGAATAACAATTGAATCATAAAATTGTTCAAGGAATAACAGAACTGTTTCAACACATATCCAGTGTGTGTCTGTCAGTAATGGCTGACCATTAACCATAGGATGGTATGTAGTGATAAATACTGAAAACCCTCCCTGTGTAGCATGAGATGCTTAAGCATTAGATAAGTTGCATTCCATCTAACATCCATGTCCAAGCCAAACTTACGAGGGTGAATACCCTTAGCAATGCAAAAGTTTTTGTATGCAGCAATGCGCTGATTAGATGCATTCATGAATGAAATAGCAGTTCTAGAAGCTTGAAGCATGGGTTTGAAGATTTCAAGACCAGCCTTAACAATTAAATTGATGATATGACATGCACAACGCTGATGTAAATATAAATCACCAACATAACCACACAGAGCAGGTTTAAGGGTCATTGCTTTAGTGTTAGCAGAGGCATTGTCCAATGTAATAGAGAAAACCTTATCAGTTAAACCATATTCTTCCACAACAGAAAGCACACGTTCAAAAATATTCTTAGCATTGTGTGACACATCAATGAGCCTATGACCCAAAATCCCCTTCTCTAATTGACAATTAGAATTAACAAAATGAGCCACAACACTTAAATAGTCTTTCTTAGCATTACCAGATCATATATCAGATGCCAAAGCAACAGAGCTAACAGATTTCAAAGTCTCAACAAGCATAGCATGATGATCATTAAAGTGCTTATAAAGGTCTCTGGTGGTAGTTTGCCTAGAGACAGCAATGAACCTAGGGTTATAGGCTAACTTAATATACTCCTCAAAAGCAGCAGATTGACCAAAAGAAATTGAAAGATCCTCTCTAGCAATCAACCTACACAACTCAGTTCTAGCAACATCAGGACTATATTCCTAGTGACAAATTGAACCATCAGCATTAAACTTAAGCATGGACTAAGACAAGGCATTAGACCCAAGCTTTCTAGATTTGCATGACCTAATATGCCTAAGCAAATGTCCAGTACCACCAGATGAATGAGCAGACAAAGTTTTAGGTAGTAATTGCACTTAGCAGATATGCGAACCTGAGAACCATTGCGATATTCAAAAATTTCCCCAAAGTCGGTCCATACCTCAGATTTGGACCTCTTGTTGCTGATGCTTGAGCCAGATGGTGCACCATTACCACCGGCACCAGTACCACCATCGACCAGCTCCAGCTGCAACTACGGGTCGTCATTGCTAGCGAGATCAATCAGAGTGGAAGCAGTGTTGCTGAACACCTCCACGACCATGTGCTCCTCCTCCAAGTCATCTTCGTCATCACCTCGCATCCCCATCATCCTCAACTCATAGTTGCAGGAGGTAGGATCATCGTCCATCACGGGCACTCCGGTTCCTCAACGGCGGCTGCTGCTCAGCAACTTTCTTGCGACCTGCAAGAACAAGCAAGGATGTTAGGGATCGGATGGAGAAAAAATGAACATCAAAACAACCTAAGGTTAGGGACTTAGGGTTAGGGTTTGTACCTGTACAGCCGGAGTACCGGAGTTGCCGTTGAAGACAGAGATCCACGGATCTATGAGAAGACAAGAGCAGATACTAGAATTTGGGGGTGGATCTGACGAAGAGCTCATGGAGCAACGACGGCGGTTGCGAAAAAAAGAACAAAAGGGGGAGGAGATGGCGAGCGAGCCGTCGATTCGACGACCGGAGATGAAGAGCTCATGGATCAGCCAAAGAGCCCATGGATCTGACGACCGGAGACGAAAGAAAAAGAGAGAGAAGATGGAAGGAAGGTGGCTGGCCGGTGGCCCTCATGCCCCCAGCAGGAGGCCGCCGACCAGCGATGGTAGATCCGGCGAGGCGTCGATCGGAGACGAAGAGGGATGGAGCGGTCGAGGCGTGGAGCAGTGGAGGCAAAGCGGTGGTTGTGACTGTGAGATGGAGGCGGCTATGGTTAGTTTAGGGTTGAGAGAGACGAGGGGGCCAGGGGGAATATATGGCGCGGTGTCCTTGAGCCGGCCCGCCGGCCTGTGCGGGAGTGGGAAGGGATTGGGCCACGGTCGTGTCGTGCCTACGATTGCTTCGTGTCGGGCCGGGCCAGCCCATCGTGCCTACCGTGGTCCGTATCGTGCCAAGACAGCGGCCCAGGCACAACCCAAATGTCGAGTTGGGACGGCATGGGACCGACACCAGTTGGGTCGTGCCGTGTTTGGGCCGGGCCAAAACCACGTGCCGTGGGCTGGGTCGTCGGGCCCCGGGCATTTTGCCCATCTATTGCGGCGGCTGGCATAGAGGATGGCAAAAAGACAACACCGCTAGGGTTTGGACTCTAAAAGAGGGAGAAAGACGACTAACATGCTTTAGTGGAGAAAGAAGTTGGGTTAGCCAGTTAGCGCGTTAAAACGCATTGTTGGCACAACCACATAATGTAGATTCGTCAAAACACACATTAAAACTTATCAGATATAAATATAGCATAATTGTAGTGTAATTATATTGTAAGTTGAATGTAACCGTAATATAACTTATACATCACTTTAAAATTCTCATGGTAGCACGCTTTTTTTGCGAAGCACATATCGCTGGACCAAATTCCCTCACTTGCGCGCGTTGTGATTTTTCCTTCCTATGGTTCAAAATTACGGAAGTTACATTATCCTTATATACTACAAGTATATTTACATTCTACGTTGGTAAATATATAGTAAAATCGGGATTAATAAATAGTCAACTTCAAAACAATTCTAACTGAACTCAATTGCGTCTGAAAAATCCTCGCCATATCTATGTGAATCAAGCACATCAAGTTCTTCAGGTTCACCAGGAGAAGTCCAAGTGGGAATCCAGATTAACAGAAACTTGTTGAGCCAAATCCAACGGTCGACACTAGTCCACATGTGACGTGTGATGCATTACCGAAATCTCAGCTCTCAGCCTCTCGTCGCTCCAGTGCAGTGACATCCTTTTCTTTTGAAAAATAAGAATAAGAATAAGAATAAGAAGAAGAAGAAGAAGAAGAAGAAGAACAATAGCATGTCTTGGTGCTGCCGTGCCGATCTGATCTAGGAGTATTCCCTTTCTTCTGTTCGTTTTTCTTTTTTCCCTGTTTGCTTGATTGGTTGTCAGACCTTTTTCTTGTGCTGTTTGAAATTTCATGGTGGATTTTATTCCTCAATTCAATCTGCTTTACTTTCTAGGTGGAATTTCCCCAGGTTTTAGTTGAGTGCTTGGGACTAAACAGCACTGTAGCAAGTATTGTCGGCCTATTTTTGTTCGCAGGGGCAGGTTGCAGAGTGAAGACCATGGATGCGGCATGCATGCAGAGTTGCAGAATGAAGACCATGGCCATCATTCTTCAGTCGACCACGAGATAGCTGCACAAATGCTTGATTCACTGGTGAGAATCACTGCTTTCAATTTCCAACCTGATTTTAGAGCAAACAGTGAGGCATTAACCTCACCAATTGAAATCAACTGGTCAACATATCTGTCGCCTGTTCTCCCATCTAATATATATAGTTCTGATTTTTGAAACAAAATGACTATTTGTGTGCTATGAGTACAATAAAAAATGAGCTCAAGAAAAGCTATCTCTATCACCATTAGCTAAAAAAAAAGCATGTTTAAAGCCTTTAAAAGTTTAAACATTTCTGAAATTGCCTGGTGAGCAATTAAAATGTTTTTCTTGTGGTGCCTTCAGAGAGTTTGATATGTTTCCATATATTTTTACACGTGTGCCCTTTTTTGCCGCCCAGAACATTGATCTGAGTGTAATCAAATTCCTTGAATAGCTTATTTTTCAAATGTTCAAAAACAAAGGGAGCACCATGGAAGTCAAATTAATGAAAATCTCAGGTATCCTTCAGTGTGTATGGGGGGCACTGTGCAATATGATGTTGCAAGCTGTATACTATCATTCTTTTAAAAGTGTCCTCTCAGAATAAGTTCTTATTTCCAAATATTCTCAGATACACTCTTTCAATAATATGTAGATATGAGATAGTAGGTGCGGATTTCTGTCCCAAGATAATATACTTCAGGATATGCAAAATCAGTTGGAGAGTGCAAATTAAGTTGTTCTCTTTCATCACTCATATATGCATATGTTTTTTAATCAATATGTGTGGCATACGCATTGTTTTACATTGTCAAGGTTCCGAACAACTGAAGGCAAGTAAGATGAAAGACCTTGAAAAGGGAAAGCGGAACTGGAAGAGCATAGAAGATGCGCTCATCTAATTGCCAGGAAGGTTATGCAGCTGAGTTTAGCATTGAAGCTATTGAAGTG
The DNA here is from genome assembly GCA_008326285.1 of Oryza officinalis. Lineage (NCBI taxonomy): Eukaryota > Viridiplantae > Streptophyta > Magnoliopsida > Poales > Poaceae > Oryza > Oryza officinalis. The sequence goes on along the minus strand of BDMV01000006.1, from coordinate 7,106,036 downwards.
CAGGTAAGATATTCTCCTGTCTTACTGCCTTTCATTGTTCCTGAAAATTGTCATTCCAGACACGTTCATGTTTTGGCCAAGATGGCCGAATGATCCACTTTAGTGCTGAATATTTTGTTCGTCGTTTTTGCAGTGGCAGGGAGGTATGCGTTTTGCAGGCTGAGCACATGAAGAATCCCAGTTAATGTCTCTTAAACTTGTATCCATAAGGAGACTCGTGCACTTTCCATGGCCCCTGGCACAAGGTATTCCGCTGTGCAGACTTTTGGTTTTGCATAAAGAAAGATGCGACAAGTATTTTGGATTGATGATCCGTAAGATTTGAGTTCAGCTCGTGCTTGTTGTGATAGCACATGGCACATCGGTTGAATAACTGTGTTCATTTAACTCTGGACCTACATATACATAATTTCCTCTTACTTCGATTCCTTGGGTCAATAGGCTGACAGAAGCCTATTTTTACAGTTAAGCAACAAGAAGCAGGGCTTCATTTGCTTTCCGATCCAGGCAAGGTAATAGCTGACTTCAAGTTTTTTTAATTGGTGCATTATCCATGAAACCCTTGCCAGTTTCCATTATTCTTTTGTTAAATTTTCTGATAACTTAATAGGAAAGACATTAATTAACTATGCATCCCCCTGCACCTATGTGCTATATATATTATACTCGTTGCACTCAAATATAATCAATGTTGGCCTATTCTACAAATATTTTATTCTGGATGTCACTACAAGATCTAAGTAGTACTGGCTTTGATCCATAGGTGCTTTGCAGACAATTTTTGTAAATTGGTAAGATCTAAGAAATTAATTATACTTGACCTCAGGGTCTGAAGAAATTAAATCTTAACAACATTGTGAAATACAGTGAGACTGAATATTGGAGATAAATTACAGAAGAACTGAACTATTAATTGTGAGTATAATTTACTTTCTGATCTTTTAACAAATAAGGATATTGTTTGTTAGTGGTTCTAAATTCGGTTACCCTGGCCTTTTCTCATGAGTGCAATTAGAGCCGAGCTTTTGCGTGCCTTCGTCAGAGAGACTAAAAAAGTACATGGCAGTGCATCACTTATCTGAAAATTGGTTGTGAATTTTACTTCTCTATATCCCTCAAGAATGGTACTAAAATGTGTACTGACTTATTTCAGTCATTTGAATTTGCTATGTCAATACAGTCCGTTTAATAAAATCTGGGATTACATTTTGAGGTTAAGATAATCTGGTTGTTTATAGACTCAGGAACAGTATAATGTGCTCTAGAAACATCAAAACTATTTTGTCATATCAAACATTTACCATATCATAAGATGTTCGTATGGGATAATTTTTAACTTTATAAAATTTACCATCTTTGATTATAATTTAAATTGCTACCATGTGTTTGCTAAAAATATTCGAGCATCTGTTTTGCTATTTTTGCACACTTGCAGTTACGTTCTGAAGAAGTAAGTTCTGACATGTATAAAGATATTTGGCTGACATGCTTATTGGACCTTTTTCCTTAAGCCATACTTCTGTGTCTTTTAACTGAAGTTGCTTTCTGTTTTGTAAGATCAGTCATCCAACAAGTGGAGGTAATCCAGTAGGAGGAATGACACTGTATATCTCTTTGATTGCTTTAAAACCGAACAAAAAAGTCTAGGAAAAGCAAAAGAAGCAAATGTGTCCATGTTTATCTTTCGAAATAATATACTTCTTTCTTGGTGCATGGAGGGCCAGACAACCAGATAGAGGAATGGAGGCTCTCTATGAGAGTTTTATGTTCCGCAAAGATGAGGTGGCTGATTAACAGTTGTCTAATTGCAACCAGTGCATTGTTGACAATCTTGATTTTTTTTATCCTTCTCTGCATCTGGGGCAAAGTTATTTGGTAAAGTTGAATATGATTTGAAGTTGGTGAATATTGTTACAGATGTACGGATGCCTGATTTTTAACTGATTTCGGATGCTACATGCAATGCATTGTGCTTCTGTAATATCAAAATTCACAATTGTATATTTTTATTTTGGTAATATATATGCCCTCAGTAGACTTTTAAACTTTGAAATATGTTGATCACTCCGTAATAATTATGTGCCATTCTATTTCTTCTATATTTTGTTTTTTCACCGTTCATGTTACTAATATGTGAAAACCATAAAAATGGAATATAGCTATTGTCTGTGTTAACAATGATGTTTATGTTTGCAACGGGGGTTCAATTTTTAACATCATCCCACCCATTAAGATTTAAAGTTGGTCTACTTATTTCCCACTGCAAAGCATGGGCACCCAATTAGGAAAAAAATAAAATATGCTTCCAACAAAATTTTGGTTCGATCATCTCTCCCTATCCATCTCGGTTCCGATTCCTATTGCTTGCCTCGCGGCATGCGCGCTCCCTTCCCTCCTGTGACCCTCTTCTCTCTACTAGTGCCCCTCCTTTCTGCTCGGCAGCCCTCTCCTCTCAGTGTCCCTCTCCTCCACTACGCTCCCTCCCTCCTTCCTACCAGCCCTCTCTCCCAGCGCCACTCTCCTTCCCTGCCCTCCTTCCCTTTTCCCTGCCGCATTCTCTTTTCTCCGTCTCTCGTTCCTTCAGCGTGTTCAAGGAAAACGGAACCCCCTTATCCGGGAACGTGTTTTGACGCACTCACCCAACCGTGTTCACCACCAGAGCTCACCGTTTCTGTTTCTCTCTTTGCCACGACCACATTGTTGTTGATCGTGTTTCCGCTGTTCTGGTTTTCTTCATTGCCAACCACCACCTTCTATGGACGAGTCACATAGTGGGACATGTCCTGCCACCTCTCTCAGCGCCGTTTGGTCTCCGAAGCACCGGCGTCAATCTTCCCTCTAATTATATTTCTTGTTTTGACTAGGGAAGACGATGAATAGTGTTAGTCGTTTTTTCTCCGTTTTCCGTTCCTCTGTGCGTTCAAGAAAAACGAAACCCTCTCGTTCATGAACATGTTTTCACGCACTCATCTGGTCATGTTCACCACCAGAGCTCGCCGTTGTCATTTCTCTCTCTATCGGGACCACATCGTTGCTGGTCATGTTCTTGCTGTTCTGGTTTTCTTCGTTGTCAACCTCCACCATCTATGGACGAGTCACATTGTGGGACATGTCCTACCACCTTCCTCACCGCCGTTTGGTCACCGGAGCACCTACGCCCATCTTCCCTTCCTTTCTTTTTTGTTTCTCGTCTTCGGCTAGGGAAGACGATGAGCAGTGCCTGTTTGTCACTATTCCTTCTTGGTCCAGCCCAACCATTCTCCTGGACCACTCACATAATATTGTGATCATAAGAATGTGAATAGAACATAAAAATTCTAATTTATATCAATGAACGGGTACTCGTACCCGTTCAGAATTAATGGATCGGATAAAATAAGTTTTTTTTAAAATTTCTAGCTAATTTCAGTTGTTTTTTCGTTTACAGTATTAGTTTTAGTACTATTTAATCTATTAAAAATTGTCGAAACTTATAATTTTCCTTCATATTGAATAATTTATAGTTAAATGAAAAAAATAAGAATTTAGTTATATAATTTTTATGATATTAAATCATCTTTTCGACCAAAGTTACTTCTACTTTCATGTTGTTATTCTATGATTATATTTCCTTTATCATTTATGCTTAATTGTGATATATGGTTTAGTATTTTAATTTATGTCAATGAATGTTATTTAGAACCGTTGCAACGCATGAGCATTAATTATGGAGAAAATTCTATCTATACCACAAACATTTGGCTAGTACCAAATAATACCACAGGATTCTTTCCTCTTCTAAAAATACCACAAATATGATCAACACTACTTTGTGGACAAAATTACCCTTGTTGTCTCTCCTCAATCTGTCCCAAAATTCCCAACTCAACAAGAAGTTCGTCTTCGTTCTCACCATGCGTCAGATTGCTCAGCTGAATATAAGGCAATACCTTCGTGCAGCAGTAACACCATCAACCAGTTGTCGAGTAGGAGGACGACGAACACCAGATGGAAAATGGACGAGCCTGTTGAGCTACCCGCCGGTGAAGCCACGCGACGCGGCCGATGGCGGAGTATCCTCTTGTGGAGCAAATCGATAAGGAGCAAAGATGTGGATGGCTGGATCAGGCGGCCGCAGTCAGAGCTCGAGCGCACCGGCGACAACGCAAGCGCCATAGCAACATTCTTTGCATCAGAGAAGACAGAAGAAGTGGGACTTTGGAGAGTGTATGCGTAGCTTGCATCACCCACCACTTTCTCATGAAGCTTCGCTGCCTGGTTGCGATGATGAGCGGTTGCCACCATGGCGGCAGGCCGGCGACATGGTTTAGCCTGCTTTCGCTAGATAGACGCGTCGCGCAGTGCGCACGTAAAACGAAACAGTCCATTAACACGTGATTAATTAAGTATTAGCTATTTTTTAAAAAAAATAGATTAATTTGATTTTTTTAAATAACTTTTGTATAGAAACTTTTTGCAAAAAAATACACCGTTTAGTAGTTTGAAAAGCGTGCGCGTAGAAAGAATGACTGTGCGCGCGGGGATGCTGTGCTAGTTGAGCATGGAAAGGGCAATTTTGTTCATGAAATAATAACGAGGGCCCATTTGTCAGCCCATTTTGATGGTATTTTTAGAAGAAACGCTTCCACACTGTGGTATTGTGTGAAGATAGAAAAATTTTGTGGTGTTACTTGGTACCAACAAAATATTTGTGGTATAGATAAGAATTTCTCATTATTATGCTAGTAATAATAAAAAAAATCCCGACCGTCAAACGGGCAAGAAAAGAAAATACGGCCCGAGTCGTGCACTCGTGCATGCTGAAAATGATCGCGAGTTAATTTTCTTTCGATGAAAAGGGAAAAAAAAACAATAAGTGACCCTACCCAGCTACCCTGTGCGCTCCGGCGTCCGGCTCGTTGCGCCGAGCGAAGGACACTCCGCCGCCGCCGCCGCCGCCGCCGCCGTGCGCCGCCGGTTCATACCACGCCACCTTGATCCGTCCGGAGATTCGTGCTTTCCCGCCGCGGCATCAGCCTCCGTCTCAGGTACTATCCCTCGGCTCAATCTCCTCCACTCGCCCGTTGGGAATTAAGTTAAGTTATTTACATCAACGAAAGACCCGGAAGGAGAGGAACATCTCTGTGGTAGCTTTCGTTTTCGCGTGGAAATATTCTGGCTTTCCGATTATACTGGGAGTAACGCTGAGGATTGGTGTAGAACGGGATCCGATTCCAGCTAGGTTTCGGGGTGAACCAATCCTTATCGTTTCCGGACACTGCTTGCCTCAAGATATATGTTGGATTGCAGCAGATTGATTGCTCTATTTATCTGCAGAGTTCAGAGGAGTCCGGTTGCCAGCTCGGAGCGCAGCTAGAGAATCGCTGGTAATCTCTCTCTGCCAACCACAATTATGCTCTGATTTCTCCCCCAAACCTATCTGCATATCAGTATATGGAGCAATTTTTTTTTGTTGTTTTGCTAGAAATTGTTTTATTTGATTAGGGGAAAATTGAAAAAAAATGCTAAGGTTGAAACACATCAGTGAGTTATGATCTTATTACAATAGTCAATAGGTACTAGGCAAGATTTTTCACTGGGCAGGTACTAGGCAGGATATTGATGATTACAATAGGTGCTAGGCAGGAAGTTTGAGTAGGATGTCTCTTAATCTGGATTTTTCTTTCTTCTCCCTTCCAGTCTGCGCCCCTACTAAATCTGACCATCTATGTTGTAGCAGAACAGGAATGGAGAACAATCTGATTTGCAGAACAAAAAGGCTGAAGCGATGCCATCAGCAGCCCTTCAAACAAAGCAGGGCAAAAGTTCAGTTTGCAGACCTTCCTGAGGTGTGTTTAGAAATGACAAACCTTCTTCAGGTTGCTGTTTGCAAAAATTAGCTTATCGAAAATAACTTCTACTGTGTCCCTCTTCTGCAGGATTTGCTGTGCACAATTTTCTCAAAAATGCCACTGAAGGATGTTGTGAGGACTAGTGTTTTGTCAAGTAATTGGAGGCACATGTGGACTTGTTGCACAAAACTAAGATTCGATGGTGTTATGGTATCCAGGGATAATATTAATGCAGTCTTGCAGCAGCACTCTGGCAAGATTGTTGAAGAGTTTGAGGTTAAGTTTGAATTTGACAGCAAGCTAGTTGATCACCTCAATGGTTTGGTTGATTTTGCTGTATCATACCAGACAAAAAAAATGGCTTTTGATTTAGTGCCAACCATTGGTCGTCATGATCGATACAGATTTCCCTTTGAGCGTTTAGACAATGGAAGCATATCCCGTCTACAGCATATTCAGCTTAGCTTTGCATCTTTGGAACTACCTCCCCATTTCAGTGGTTTTCTAAACTTAAGGAAGCTTGACCTTCACTTAATACAATCAACTCAGAAGGATCTTCAAGATTTGTTATCACAATGCTCTAATATTGAATGGTTGAGTTTAGTTAGATGCCATATAGGTGGTGAAATAAAGGTGACACAACCATTGCCATGCCTGCTATACTTACGAGTCACATACTGTGCTATAACCAAGTTACAACTTAATGCCATTAACCTCAAAACTTTTATGTATGATGGGAAGCGGCATCCTATTGACCTTGGGCCTGCTCTGGTACTGAAGGAAGCAAGCCTTCATTTTTTTAGCTCTGTACATCTTGAGGATGCTCTTACTACACTCCCAAGTATGCTTCCATGTGTTCAGTCCCTCAGTTTGGATGCCTATGTACCTCTGACTACTCTCCCAAGTGTGCCTCCATGTGTTCAGCCCCTCTGTTCGGATGTCTATGTTCCTCTCGAGGTTTGTAACACCTTTGAAGTCATATGCAATTCTTTGCTCAATTCTTTTCTTACTATCACCTTTAACCTTTTCAGGTGTCCTCGCTGCTGAAGAACACGTGCAAGTTTTCTCATCTGAAATATTTACAATTAAAATTACTTCTATATTATAATGATTCGGGCAACATCCTTTCTTTGGCCTCTTTTCTCAGGGCCAGTCCTTGCATAGAGAAGTTAGAAATACATGTGAGTACTATATGTTTTCCTATTCGCAGGAAATGTGTTTATTCCATATTTCTTCTTTGATCATTCTGGCTGTTAGCAATGGATTACTAAGATTTTGATGATCTGTCAATTAATTATCCATGTGCTACAAGTCTTCTTATCAACTCCTATTTTCACTCATTGCAGTTCAACTCGTATGCTTTGTCACACTTTTATTATCAGCCTATCAGGAGGCTTCCACGAGGTGAATATGGTTATCTAAAGAACATGCACATTACTGGTTTTGTTGCATCGACAGGCGAGCTTGAATTTCTGCTACATGTCGTGGAAAGTGCCTCTATACTTGAAGTTTTGACTATTGAGGCAGGTGGCATGTTAGGGAGAGATATAGATTGTGAAGGAAGATTAAAAGTTGAGGAATTGACAAAAAGATACCTTGATGGAATAATGTTGCGAAATACAAAGCTCTATATGGCATAAGATATTGTAGTATAGAAGAGGGGTGCTTGAGATGTATTTGAGGATTCCTGTGTGCAAGGATCTGTTGTTAGCTTTGTGCATGTATATTCCATGGATCATTCGCAGGCCATGATATCGTTGATAACTCTATCAGCTGATAGATCATTTTTATACCTAATTGTCTAATTGATTGGAAATATACAGCTATAATTGGAAATGATGCGGTATTGGGTTGTTTTTTTTAATATTAAATGATGAGTTGTTTGTAAAAAAATGCAATATGGAGCCCCTTATACTATATTTTGACCTACTTAATTATGTTAGTGGCGTAAGAAAATTAACTCAATGCATGCATTTGAAGGGATTGGTGAAGATCAATGAACATATTTGGAGGGATTGGTGATTATAGATTTAAGATCCTTCAAAATTTACTTGGTGCAGTTAGAATCATTCGGTCTCAGTGATTTCGTTGACCCCATAGTTCGTTGATGTCTTGCTTATCACTTGTTCTGCTTAATCTTTTGCTTATAAGAAATGTCTTTGTGCCTGTCGGTGGATGGCGAGCCAAAAAAGAAGTTTTGTTTTTCAACTGAGAAAAATATTTGGGTTTTGGTTGGATTCTTTCATGGAGTTGCGACCTTCCATATTCTTCTCTTTGATCTCCCCGATTGCGGATTCATGATATCGAGAGCTTGATGTTGTCTCCGCTTAATCTGTAGCCAAATCCTCATCTCTTCATGCATCTTTTGTTGTCCTTTTGGATTTAGGATCTAAGTGGTGCTAAACTCTAAAACCCAACAAATCCATTTGATAAAGCTGGTTATTTTATCCTTTTGGAAGCATTGTCGAAGAACTGAGTATCTTGGTGCAGGTTACTTGCCTTTAGTTTGGTGAAGGATTGATGCTTTCACCTTGGTTCACAATGTTCTATATGTTGTCTCATTTGACTTAATTTGTAACCACAGCTGCTTTCAGTTTTTGTAAGAATAAAACAGATGTATTTAGCTATGTTTTGAACTTCCAATGTTTTTGTGTGATGCAATTATTGTTGATTTAGCATGGTTTTCCTGTTTAGATAGTCTTGCAATGCTTAGTGATGGCCATGTGTTGCTAAGTGCTAATCTGTAACCTTGCTTTGCAGTTCCTGAAGTTGTGAGTCATGGCTGCCAAGCTGGCTTGCCTCCACAGTCCCCGTGAATGCCTTGGTGCCACCTTCTCATCTCATCCCAATAAGTAGATTGCACTCTTTTCTAGGTGAAGATCTCCTTTGAATCTGCTCCTGGAAATGGTTGAGTTCTTATTGATCTTTATCCGTATAATTGGTTAGTTCTTAGTAAATTGAGAAGTGAAATGAGAACATGTTACTGACTCTTAGCTGACAAGGTGATCCATTCCTTTGGGTTTATATAGTTTTTCCTGAGATTGTTATGATGGTGTATGTAATAATCTTTGATGAGATGTAACATATTGATTGTGAGTCATGAATCATGGATGATATTGAAATATTGTTTGTAGCTAGAATCAGTAAGAATCTGGTTTATATGGTAATGCCATCAACACAGTTCAGCCACAGGAAGGATGTGAGATCTAAGCATTCGTTCTATTTCTCAAATATCACTTTATGCAGGTATGTTAACCAGCTGGTATCACTCTATGCAGGTATGTTAACCAGCATCACCAGCTGCTTGCTGAGTTTGATGAATTGATGCCTTGATTGAAGCTGACAAAGAGAAATGTGCTTCATTTGAAGACATTCTCCGTGCTGCCCAGGTAAATTTGGCAATGTGCCTACTCCAGCATGGCGATGATAGTCAAATCGAAGTCATCTACTAGTCTTTCTAATTTAATTTCCTTGACTGCATGTAGGAAGTCATCTGCTCCCATGTGTTGCCCTGGCCATCAGGTGGCCAAGGTCTGGTGTCTGGGACTACATTTGGGTGAATGTAAGTGAGTTGGCTGTGGAGGAGCTGTGTGTTTCTGAGTACTTGGAATTCATGGAACAGCTTGTTATAACTCAAGGAAAATAACAGTGTGTGAATTCAACCTCTCCTTTTCTTAAACTGCACCAACAGCAACTTTGTTCTTGAGCTTGATTTTGAGCCCTTCAATGCCTCCTTCCCATGCCTGTCCATGTCCAAGTCCAGCGGAAATGGGGTGCAGTTTCTTAACTGTCACCTGTCGTCCAAGTTGTTCCAGGACAAAGAGAGCCTCTACCCCTTGCTGAACTTCCTGAGAGACCATGACCACAAGGGCACGGTCAGAACCTACCAAATGCTTTTATACTGCATTTTTTTTTCTTGTGTGAATTGCCTTTTGTTAGTCCTTTAGAAAGCTGACATTCTCTGAAATTCCACTAAATGATAGGATCCGAATTTTCTCAATCATAATATACTGTTTTCTGTTACAGATAATGATGCTGAATGACAGAATTCAGAACCTACATGTGAATTATAGAGTAATGTGCGGACATGATTTTACTAGATGCAGGTAACCAGGCAGCCTGATGCTCTTGGGACTACATGCAGCCAGTGGCTGGAGAAGGTTATTGGAACTGAGCACACTGACATTCTTCGTGTTCCATTCAGAAGTGAGAATGGTATCTTCCGCAAGTCGATCTCTCGTTTTGATGTGTGGCCATTCCTGGAGACATGCACTGAGGTAAATGCATTATCGGACTGAACGTCCTTCAGAGCTGAACACATCCCATGGATTCATCTTTCTTTTTTTTTTCTTTTTTTTGCTGCAGGATGTTGCAAACGAAATTATGAGGGAAATGCAGGCCAAAGATACCATTTCTCGTGCCAATTAACTGCTGATCTCATTGCCATGAATCACACAGACTTCACACATCATGATTAGTACATTCCAAGAAATAGCTGGAAGGTAAAATTGTACTATTGAGCAGTAGAATATCGCTGCATTGTGGCAACAACTGAACGAGTATCTGATGTTTGATTCCTCTGTTTCTTCAGCAAGAACACTGTTGGGCAGTGTGAATAGCACATTGCATTCACCCTTCTAGGGCTGACAAGAGGCTTACTGCCAGGGTGTCGATTTAGCTTGGCCCTAACCAGATGCTCTCTTGCAGTAAGACAGTCAGACCATCACATATTATGCTGGAAGTTCACAAAGAGAATGCAAATAATCCAATGAAAATGGCTTTCATAAAGCATATCATATTTCAATTGCCATCAATTGGCAAACACATTACAGTAACTGTCTAGAGCATTTTGTAACACCAGAGCAATTGCCCACCTAAGGACAAACATTTACTGTAACACTAACTATGTACTACTACTAACCAATTCAATGCACAAGAAGCAATTCAAGGCACAAGATTTTTCATACACTTATGTGCTTACTGGAATCAAGAGCAGCGCCAGAAGGATGGCCTGCAGATCCAGTATCAAACTGGATATGGGATCCAGGGCAGCGCCAAGATGGCCTGCAAATGTAGTATCCGGTCTTGTGATCGTCTGATTTCACCATCTATCCATGCTTCCTGGGGAACCTTCTCTTGCAATACTTGGAGGTTGTCAACATGTTCATACTTCACGCCGACCTCCTGAAGTTGTCGCCATATCTTGGAGATTACGTTCAGTGGGGTATCGGGGTGTCTGGCGATACCAAGGCTGAGTTCTTGAGTTGAGTTGGCGTTGGGAGTTAATCTTTTTGGCACGTAAAACGGAACGACTCATTAGCACATGATTAATTAAGTATTTGCTAATTTTTTTTTCAAAAATGGATCAATATGATTTTTTAAAGCAACTTTCGTATAAAATTTTTTTATAAAAAATACACCGTTTAGCAGTTTGAAAAACGTGTGCGCGAAAAACGAGCGAGATAGTTGGGAAAGAGAAGAATCGCAGTGGCTGGCCGGCATCATGGATGATGCCGATATCCTCCGGCCTGCTGATAGTCACAACTCTGAACGGCGGCGGCCGCGGCGGCAAGGCGGCGAGGTCTTGAAGAATTGATTCTGTGACCAGCATGTTCTTTGCCGCCTGAACGCCCTCTTCAACAGCGGCGGCGGCGGCGGCGGCGACCATCTCGTCATGGCAGGCGGAACGGCCCACGGCGACGCCTTCTTGCTCACTGCCAGCGTCCTCGGAGGATTCTTGCGGCTTGTCATGGAAGCGCCGGTGCGCGCCCGGCATGTCGTTGACGCTCGCTTCCTGGCCCGCCATGTGCTGGACGCCCGCGTCAGCTTCCACGCCCACGGCGACGCTTTCTTGCGCGTCGCCTGCAGCTTTCTTGCGGCGCCTGCGCCTGAAGACTCCATGCTTCTTGCGGCACGTCACGGAAGCCCGCGGCCATGCACGGCAGGTGTTCGACGCCTGCTCCCGGGCCCGCGGGCATGTCCAGGCCGGCCGCACCTGCTTGAGCCACGTCGTCGACTGCGATCGCCTCATCTTGCATGTTGCCCCGTCCGCCCGCGCCCTGTCGCGCCATCTTCCCTCCGCACAATATCTTGTTGTGGCCGACGCCGACGGCGCTGCTGGTCGCTGCCTCCGCTCCAAGAAAGGAAGCAACTCCCTCCGGAAACAACGGAACGGGGAGAGCCCCCAATGCCTTGGAGGCGAGATGACCGTACGCCGCCCCCGACCTCGACCTTGTGAGGCTCCTCGTCCTGTGCTCCCCGGCGGCTGCCTCCACGGCTTTCTTGAAGACCCGAGGAATCCGCACCCGGTGCGTTCTGTTCTTAGGTGCAGGATCGAGGGGATTCTTTGGGGGAGGAGCCATGGAGGCGGGGAGGAAGGGGCGGACCACTTCGATGGAGGCGGGGAGCCGGGGAGCGGGGGAAGAAGGGAGGCACCGGAGTTGGGGAAGAAGCGGTATTCAGGTGAGCGAAGCGGGTGGGGGAAGAAGACGAGGAGATTGGGCTTTTCTTCTTATAAAGGCACAAGCTCTGACTGATGTTGGCCTTGGGCGGCCGAGATGTCAGCTTCCAGAATCTGATCTTTTTTTCGTGGGATATGTCTATTGGACCTCCCTTGTCTTGTTCGTGATTAAATCGTCTCGTTTAACCATAAAATCGGGTATAACGCATCCTCTATCTTCAAAAACCGATACAAACCGATTCCTTCGGTGGTTTGAGAAGCAGTTTTTTACCGACGTGACAGGTTGATTGTAGTTAATTCGCTGAGTCAGCTGGTTGGACCCACATGTCAAGGATTCAATCTTCTTTCAGCCTCCTCTCTTCTCTATCTCTCTATTTCTCCCCTCCCTTCCTTGTGATCTCTTGCCCGATGGCCGATGAGGAGAGGGACGGCGGCCCGCGGGAGATGAGCAAGCTAGTGGCAACGTCTTGTCGGACAGCTATGGTTAGATCTGGACGTGGTTGGGGACGTCATTGAGCTCAATGCCTTAGTGAGGTGTCCTTCCTCTCTGCCTCACCTTACCATGATTCAAGCTTCTTTCTCTCGACGTTAGACCTTCTCCCTCTCGTCGTCTCCAGCCTCTTGCCTCCTTCCTCTCCACCCCGCCTCGCTGTTATCAACTTGCCCTCCCCCTTCGTCTGCTCAAGCTCAGGAGACGAGAATCGAGGCGAAGGGGATGACGCACCGTCACAAAGAAGTCGATGGGGACGATGGTGGATGGACGGGTGAGCTCAGAGGGAGCATGTAAGAGTTTCATTCTTATTAAATAGATAAAGTGTTATGTCAGCATTTTTACAATGTGACAAGAAATTAATGAAGTGATAGATGAAATGTGCTTTATCTAAATGAAATCATATCTACACTGATTCCAATATAATTTCTCTCTTGCATTTACTATCTATAAACAGTAAAAACAAAATAATATATTGTAGCTATTTTAATGTTGTTGCTCATGTGACACCTTTACTCCTTTAAAAACATAAAAATAACATCACCCACTAAAAATGACCTAATACACTACGTCCAGAAGGCCACGTGACGACCCGGGTTCTCTGATACTACTTCTATTCTACTCTACTGAAACTAGAAGTAGTAGCTGCTGGTTCATCTGTTGCTCAAGCCACTTCACCGTCCTCGAAGTATGATCAGAAAAGATGCTGTACACATTCCGCCTCAGCCGCTCTGCCATTCTTGAATCTTGCTCACGTCACGTTCCCCTTTTTTTTTCCTACGTGTGCTACCATAGTTTCACCTACGGGCTACGGCTGTCTATAAACCATAACACATATCAAACCATAGTGACAAAAAAAAACAATTTGTAGGTAAATATTTTATGGGTTTTTCAGATCGATGTTAAAATAAACCTTTTTAAAATTTGTCACTGTCGAAATTTTGATATGATGTGTTTAATATAATGTTGCCAAAATCTATAGACATTATCAATATTTGATAACAAATTAAATATAGCCACATGATTATCAATTCTACCAAATAATGGTATGGTTTAAAATGACACCAATCTGAGCACCTAATGTATATGGTATTAATGAATTAAAAAACAATGCTTAAAACAAACTACAATTAAAAAAATCAAAATCAACTAGAATTCAAATTCCAGTTTTGATGAAGTTTGCTCAAGTCTCTTCCAGTTTGATCCTGCTCATCAATTAGGTCAGCTTTTTTTTTTCTGAAATGCTTTTTTCATCATTTCTCAAGAGGATAATAAACAATTAATGATCCAATAAAGCAAAAAAAATCTTTTCTTTTAACTACTGAGAACCTTGTGACCAAATTTGGAATAGTTCCCTAGTGCCTAGAGCCGTTCTTCATCATGGCATACTAGCATAGAGTTGTACATGTAAAAATAGAGAAATGCAAAGGAACACGGGGAACCCAGTGCCTTCAGAGTTAGTATGTGGTATTAGATTTTACCATTTCTTAAAAAGGTACAGGAGGTACCGCATCAAAATTTTTAAATATAGAACTTAGCAAGTGCTTAGGATATCGAAATTTTTAGTGTAAAATTTGATACTTACGGGTATTTTCTCAACAACCGTAAAACTTATGATGGTATTAGGATATGATGAAGAGCAATGGTCAATGGATTGAGTAGCTGACCAACAACATTTTCTAGATCGATGGGTATTGGCTCAGCTTCATATTTAAAGATAAGGTAACTGTTTTTGTTGGAGCTTTCAGCTTTACGAATTCAGTTTCAATATGAGCTCTGGTATCCATTACACAAGACCTAGTGGGATGAAAGTGCATGTAACCGTGTGGTTGTAATGACCTGAGTAGCACCCCAAGATTTTGAGTTCAAATTTTCATAGGAGCGAATTTCAGATTGAGTTTTTTGAGGGGCTAAGTTCTCAATTTAAAAAATTACATATATATCCGGATAAATATAGAGGCCAAATAAAAAAATACCCTTCCCTACAAAAAATTATCTAAAAAAATCCATTACAACAATACCTCTGACTCAACAGTAAAAACAAAACACAACCCATTTACTTCCTCCGTCCAAAGCATTCTAAATAGATTTTAAACTAGCTTGAGAACAACATAGCAGCAGAACGCCATTCAAGAATCATCCTAAGCCAGCGTGTGAAGAGCGGAGATGATTGACAGCTTCATGTAGTTTGATCCACCCCAAATCATCTCTAAGAATGCACCAACTGAATTTGGCAGTGGGAAATCTAAAGAGAATATGTTCAGCATCTTCAACCGAAGCACACACAGCACAAAGATCTTAACCAATCCAATTTCTTAACTACATAGACTGAATTCTTTCTCTAACCTTTAAGCACAAAAAAATGCTTAATTTCCATAGGAATGGGTTCTGTCCAGACATCGGACAATTGCTAAGATCAATCACACCTCCAAATGTTAATGCTCTGTAGTCTGTACTTTGATTTAGATGAAGAACGTGTGTTACTCTCTAAAGCCCCAGAAGATCTGGTAAGTGGTAACTATTCTCACAGAAAGAAACTGAAGGAGTAAAAACAATCAACCTAATCATTCCATTGTAATAGATCCAGAGAGCCAAAAGATCTTATGAAAGAGAGATTTCCGGTCGCCTGTCTAACATCTCACATACTACAAGCATCAAATAGTCCAGATTCTGCAAACCTGAAGAAGCATTATTGGTTGCCCGGTGTTGCTCGTATCAAGAACCCAAGATTAGGGAAAAAGAGAGTGTAAACTGCTAGCAGTGCACATGATCATTTTCCTGAAGGTTGTGGCCGTGAAATGTATCTTTCCCATGATCCCCACTTCCACTAACATTTTTCGTTCATTAACCAACAGAAAAATTAGTGCCATATCGATCAAACTGTGAAAGCACATCGTTTGGAGAAGTGAAACCAGTTTTAATGAAATGTTCGATGGTCGACGGCCCTGTTCTAAACTCATAAAACTTTAGATAAAAGATAAAGATTATCGTGGCACGCTTTTCAAACTTTCAAACGGTGCGTTTCGTGCGAAAATTTTTAATATGAAAGTTGCTCTAAAATATCAGATTAATCTATTTTTTAAGTTTGTAATAATTAAAACTCACTTAATCGCACGTTAATGTCACCTTGTTTTACGTGAAACACTTTATCTTTATCTTTAGGAGATTCAAACATCTTATCTTAATCGTGTTCAATGGATGAATTAATTGAATTACACATGCCATAAACCCTCATCTATTGTTTTCTTCATATCAAAATGTAAATATGCACTAGTACAGAAATGCTCTTAGGTGCTGGTTGGGAACCGGTTATAGGTGCCGGTTTTTCGACCGGCACCTATTGGTCGGCACTAATAGGGGCAACCGGCACCTATGTGGAATATAGAACCGGCACCGTTACCTTTGCTCGAGCCCAAAAAAAAGAGAGCCGGCTCGAATCGAGCCGAACTCATGCCGCCGGACGCCACCCTGCCCGTGCCACCGGTGTCCTTCTCCACCGTCGTGCGCATGGGGAGGGCGCGGCCGCCGCCGCCGTCGAGGTGTGCCGCAGCTACCTCCGCCAGGCAGCCGTCGGCCACGGGAGCCCACCGCCTCCCCACTGCCCCCTCCCCCCCCCGGCTGGCTCCCTTCTCGTTGGATCTGGCGGAGGGGTTCCCACCGCCGGCCTCGGACCCCTCCGCCTCCCCTCCCGCCGGATCTGGCGGAGGGGAGGGCGCAGCCACCGTCGCCGCTGCCACTTCCACCAAGCAGCTGCCGGCCGTGGGAGCCCACCGCCTCCCCGGCCACTGCCCCCCTCCCCGCTGGCTTCTCCACCGCCACCGCCATCGCCCACGGAGCCCGCTGAACGTACTCATGCGGCCGCCGCCTCGTCCCGCCTCCCCTCCCCTCCCTGACCGCACTCTGACCGCGGAGCCCGTCGCCTTCCCTCCCGCCAGATCTGGCGAAGGGGAGGACGCGGCCGCCGCCGCCGCTACCGCCTCCGCCAAGCAGCCGTCGGCCGCGGGAGCCCCCACCGCCTCCGTCGGGCAGCCGCTGCGAGAGAGCGAGAGAGAGAGCGCGCGCGAGAGAGAGATGAGAAGGAAGGTAGGAAGAGAGAGAGACGAGAGAGATCGAGAGAGATAAGAGGACCGTGCGCGCGGTTCACCGGCTCGATGCCACCGGCTCGGCTCAAAGCTATAGGTGCCGGTTTTTAAGAAAAACCGGTATCTATAATATATCATAGGTGTCGGTTTTTTAATTAATCGGTACCTATAATATATTATAGGTGCCGGTTCGTTTTAAAAACCGGCACCTATAGTATAAGTACCGGTTTTTTCTCTGGAACCGGCACTTATAGTGTTTAAAGGTGCCGGTTTTATATTTTTTCATCGCAGGGCGATAAGAAATGCTCTATAGGTATCGGTTTTAAATGAACCGGCACCTATGAGCCGTTCCCTATGAGGGTTGTTGTAGTAGTGATGCCAGCATCCACCATTTTGATAGCATTTTGATTTTTTTAAAAAAAAACATGCCAAAACATTTAACATAGAACACATTGTACTCCATGGACATGCACAACAGATTTTACTTCTAAGTGCACGGTGCACACGAAAAATACGAAACAAAACATTCTGCAGCCAAAAACATGCAATGCAAGAGCCAAGACAACCGGCCGAGTAACTCATACAGTCATACGTACTGCTAAATTAAGTTATCTCATCAAATCCAGAACTAATAATAAGTACCGAAGGGTTGCAGCTAAATTGACCAGAAAGCACTCGCACCATAATCAAATCACTGATCTTGTTACAGCACAAGATGAACATCCCATAAACCGGCAGTCTCACGAAAAATGCTCACATAATCCCTTACCAGCAGAACGTGTCTATGTCGTCATCGATGGAGGCAATGCTGATGAAGTGATGATCAGTCGGCGTAGGAGGCAAGGACGGTAGCGGTGAGGGTAAGAACAACCGTGACAAGCGCAGCGGCGAGGACAAGCTTGGTGAGGAGCTCCACGGCAGTTGTCGGGATCGGCACGTTCCCGGCGGCGGCGCCGGCTTCCCCTTCACCGCCGCCGCCAGCACGGACATGCGCGTAGATGAGCGTCATGGAGAGGAAGAACGTCGCCGCAGCCGCAGCTGGACGGAGCACGTGGACAACCGCAACGGCGGCGAGAGGTAGCAGATCTTGGCCGCCGTCGATGGCGCCTCGCTGAGGGACCAGGAAGACGTGAAGCACGCCGGAAGACGCGAACAGGGTGAGGTAAACGACCTGCGGGATCCTCCTGTCTACGGCACCGCCGCCGCCGCCGAGACGGGCGTAGATGAGTGCGACGGCGGTGTTGAAAGCAACCATCGCCGCCGCCGCCGCCAGCAGCATCGTGTGGACAGCGGCGGAGCTCGAACGACGCAGCTCTTGGCACCCGACTGCAGGTCGACGTAGGCGAAGAATCCGGTGGCGTACATCGACACCAGCAGCCCGAAGAAGGCGGTGACCGAGGGGACGCTCGCCATGGGGGCCGGGTGAGCTTGGGAGGATCTAGATTCTAGGGAGGTGCGGATCGAGTTGCACGAGTGGAGAACAGTTTGGACCGGGGGTAGCGTTCGCGGAGGATGAAGAATAAAGTGAAGGGCACAAAAAGCACAAGAAGAAATCGCGAGCGGCAAGTTTGCAAAAGCATCAGCAGCCTAGCGGGTGGGAAGCAAATATTGCGGCAAAAATCCTCTCAAGTTAAAAGCCAGGAATTGAAAGGGACGTGGCGACCGGGGGTGTGCTGCCGTGCAGCGCTGCACTGCAGCCGCCAGGTAATTGGGCTGCATTTTCAGGCAATGCTAGTACTACTCTAGTACTAGTGGTTTTCTTCTCTAATTTTCTTTTATGGAATACTACTATTTCTGTATTAGAACCTTCTCATGGTAACCATGATAAAGGTTATGCTATCTTTGACCAACACTTTTGTAATATCCATCCACTTATTAGATTGAAGCAAAATTTGACAGTAACAGTTAATTTTGGAGAGCTAATTAAGTCCCCTTTTTTCTTCTACTTTAGGACATAGGTTTATTACTCAGATGTATACAGAGACAGTCAGACAGAGTCGCAGAACATGGAATGTGCTTTACATATATATAGGCACACCTGTGCTGCAGCTTTGACTCAAACAAATACTACTACTGCATTCGTTGTGGCTTTTTTTTCCTCCACATGTGTAAAAATCAATTAATGCTCCGAGAAATGACTCCATAGCAAGGCAACAGTACATAAATTTGTTATTTCTTCCCAATACATTGACTCTCTCCTTTATATGTTGGGCACTCCTAATTGGGTTCCCTCCATTAGAAGTTCGTTTCGAGAAGCTTTCATCTTTCATCAGTTCATGCATATTAACTGATCAGACAATACTACCCGTATGACCACTAGAGCTGGGTGTAGATAACTCTAACTCGGCTGTGTTCTTTGTTGCATGTTTCTAATTTTACTTCTTCGTTTTCTGTATGCACATTTTCTAAATAATTAAATGATGAATTTTTAAAATATATATATATATATGAAAGTTATTTTTAAAAAATCATATTAATTTATTTTTTAAAAAAATTAGTTAACACTTAATTAATTATATGTTAATTAGTTATTCTGTTTTGTATATGCACGAGAGATTAGTTTTCATCATCCCTTAGGCTGTGTTCGTTTCCCTGTCTTCGGAATGCACGGAAAACGGCACGGTTCGTTAGCGCGTGATTAATTAAGTATTAGTTAATTTTTTTTGAAAAATGGATTAATTTGATTTTTTAAAGCAATTTTTGTATAGAAACTTTTTGTAAAAAAATACACCGTTTAGTAGTTTGAAAAACGTACGCGTGAAAAAAAAAAGTGATGAGTTAGTAAGATGAGGTAAAAACTCAGCCTAAAGTCAAAGGCAGCCTCAAAGTGATTGTGATCCACTAATATCAAGCTGATTTTGTCTTTGTTCTGACAGATTTTTTACTCCATAAACCGGTCACTGCTCTTTAATTTTCTGCAGAAAGGCGCATGGCACGGCACACATCAATCACATCTACTGTACATGATTCGCGTGAGAAAGTAGCGCCTGAATAGAGATATGCTTCATTTCACCACCGGAGAAGACGTACGGCAGCAAAAAAAATTTCGTTTCAAATCAGATCTATCTAAAAAGAATTAATTTTAAAAATAAATCTAAATATGTATTTTTTTTAGATTCGCCTCTAAAATTTAATTTTTTTTTAAGAACGGACGGAGTATTATACAAGTACTTGACGTTTTCCCTTAGCAAATGACCGGATCTGAAAGACAACCACTCTCCATTTCCCCAGCTGAATCGTGTCGCATGGCAGAAAGGCAGGAAGGCAAGGCAAATCGGTACTACTAGTATTTTTTTTTTATCAAGCCAGAGCTACAACTAGAAAAGGAGCAGGAGATGCAGAGCGAGATGAGCGCTGAAATCCAGAAACTAGAGAAAGGACACTGGACTGACCTGACATGTCTGCACACGCGCGTACGGCTGCTTGCAGTTCACGCGCGGTCAGCTCAGCTATAGCTCCGGCCATGGAAACCGGCTCCAAATCTGCAACGGAGCTCGCAGATCGGCGACCTCAGAACAAGGAGGCGAGAGGTAGGGGAAAGCTCGATTGAGCAGCAGCAGCCAGAGGTTGACCTGAAGAAGTGGAGTCTCCTCCTGATTAAGATATTTAGTAAAGCAAATTGGTCAGTACGAGAGTGGCAGCCATCACTCCCCACCACAAACGGATCGGGATCCTCAGCATTGAAGAACAAACTGTAGAAAAGCTAAAGTACTTTGGATGTGTTGTTTTGCTGTTGGATCTATATCCAACGATTTAAAATAAAGTGTTACAATAGATCTAACAGAAAAACTAATACACAGAGTCCTACCGGAGGAACGAGGGCACGGAATAAAACAGGGTGAGTGTTATCTTCCAGATCTGTTCCTCCCACCGACTCGTTTTTCTCCCCTACCGAGTAGCAGCGCTTCGTCTTCCTCCTTCCTCCATCCACTCCTCTTCTCTAGTGGCCATCCTCCTTCTCCGTCTCCTTGACTCCCTGGCCATCATCTCCAACGCCAACTACATCTTCAATCTTCTTTTCTTCCTTTCTACACTGGATCCGGTGCATGTGAGAGAGTGGAGATTGGCAAGGACATAGGGGTTATTGCCAAGAAGGAAGCCAACTATGACTATGAGGTTGGGGTTATCATGTGTGAGCAGAAGAAAAGAGAAATGGCAAGGCCAAGGGGGACGAGGTCCTTAGCACCGACAGGAAGGTGGAAGTAGCCGGTCTCGACGTAGATGACAACCTTTTGATGAAGTGGATGAGAGGTCGTCGAGTTTCTTCATGCTCTTTGCCAGCCCATCACTTCTACTCATTGACGTTGTGTACAGGTACGTCGCAATTGATACCTTAGGTATCAAGGGGTTGATACCAAGGTTAGGTACCTCGATTATCATGCCTTATACCCATGTATCAGGGTCTGGTACATCGGGTATCATGTCTGGTACCCAGGTACTAATGTCTGATACCTCGAAGTATCATGCCTGGTATCTCAGGTATTAGCTAATATCCATAGGTATCAGGTGCATGGTATTAGGTATTAGGTACCGGGTCAAGGCGTGAGGAGGAAGAGTGTGTTGTCATCGTCTGGCTGACTGACAAGTCACCTGTCGTTGTCTCATCTTCTTTTCTCCCTTCCTCTCATCAACGCCTCCCTTCTTTCTCTGTTGTTGGTTGGTGAAGACAAAGAGTCAGAGGTGCTGCTGCTTCATTTAGTTGTAACGTGGGAGCTTGAACATAGGAAAGACGGAAGGTAGGGGATTAGATTCATAAAGTATCCCATTGGAACAAAATCTCATGCTCTAGCAATCCTATAGATATAAACAATAATAATATAAAAAGATAAAGCAATTACTATTCATACAGTATTGTTGCTACAGCGCTACTGTGTTTCGCTGTAGTAGTAGGCACAATGCACTGTTCACACATATTATGACCTAAATTACTCAAAACCATAGAGATTTTACCATATGACACATAACTCTAGATATCATGGTCCCAAAATTTCACAAAACTATAATATTAATCATTTTGACTTTAATATAATATATTTTTAAGTTCTACCATCATATATTAAACTTATGATGCTTTTATCCACCATATAAATGTTACATCTGTTTTTGGAGTATATCAAAATAGTTTACGGTGTGGTTTATGAAATTTAGGAACATAATACATGTCACATGTTAAAATTTTTATAATTTTGTTTAACTTAATCACAACAGATGTAACAAAACTGACACGAAAGAGGCGGCGTCGCGGCGGCGGCGACGGACGCTGTCAAAGTCCTCCGCACGAAGGATCAGGCGGCGCGGCCGTGCGGCGGTTTTCCAATGGTTTGCGCCACAGTATCTGCATCAATCATTTTGGGAATGAGGACTGAGAGGACTACTGTGACCAACCAGATGAACTTTAGGATTCCTCTGGAAAAAATAGATGAATTTTAAAGAATTTAAATTCTATAAAAAATCCTGTGAGATAAAGAATTGGGTCTCTGTAATTCTTTTGAAATTTCTATAGAATGACTTTTTCATAGAAATTTCAGAGAATTCCTAGTATGAGTTCTAAAACCTCTTGAAATTTTTTTCTCTTTTTTTTTCAAATCCTGTGTTTTTTGTGCTTCATTCAAACTATTTTCTGTGTAGTGTTTTTATGTTTTTGTAGATTCAAGGTAGGATAATATTTTGATTCTATGTTTTTTCTAATTCATATGTATTAAGAATGTGCGGAGCCTTTAAAAATACTCCGTACACTAAATTTAGAACACAAAGGACGTCTTCGACCGGAAAACGACGTCGATCCGCCCAAGAGATCTAGTGCACTTTGTCATGTACAGCCGAGCCATGTCGCTGCTTACTGTTTGCAAAGCTGATTGGAATGAATAATCTATGGCAGTACTACTATAGTACTGTCCCTTATTTACTTGTGTTTACTTGATGTACTGCTTACACTTGGACTCTATTAAGAAGCGCTCAAAGTTGGTTGGAAAAAAATAAAGCATGTTTCAAAGAAATAAAAATAAATTAATATGTGGCAGAGCATATATCCGCCGTAAATATATAACCAAGACATATTCAGGAGAAGAGAAACAATTGAACAGCATATATACATATAGTATGTCATATAAGCATACAGAGGCCAGGCCAGGAATGTAAGGCACCTGTTAACTTCGGTGGCGCGCGAAGTACGACACTTCGAACTATCTATCTATCTATTATTAAAACATCTCAAAAAAACCATAATATTTGTTTTAGAGACTAAAAATTCCTAGATTAATTGAAAAAAAAGTTCAATTAGGAATATAATTTAGAAAGTACTAAAATTTGAAACAAAAAATATTTAGAGAATGGTTAATTAAAATTAGAAATAAAAAAATAAAATATATTGTAAATTTGGATTTAATACGAATTCTAAATAAACTTAAATAAATCATTAAAATTCGAAATTAAAATATAATAAAAACTCGACCTGGACGCTAGACATTTCCCACATTAGTCAGACAAAAAAAAGTACAAGTAGTGCTACATTTAGAAATAAGTGAAGTTCAGGATAAAAGAAGAATATTGAAATAAGAGTACATCTAGAACACAACACAACGTGAGATTATGTAAAAGTCAAAATAAAAAATAAAATAAACTCTAAAATTGGATTTTCAATACGAATTCAAAATAAACTTAAAAATATCATTAAATTTGAAAAAACTATAATAAAAATTTAAATAAGTAAAGACTACATACCAAGAGAAATTCATAGCTAAATAAAATATATAAATATCCAAAAGTAAGAGTAATTAAATTTGGAATAAAAATTCTGGAGTCGGTTTTCAATATAAATGTAACATCCTGAATATTTCGATTTTGGAATACGGAATGAAAAATTCAGAATAACCAAAAATCTTTTTCAAAATACATTCATGCCTGAACTAACTCAATTCGATCTGTCGTTTTTCGTTTACACATGGGCTAATAGACGAACGTCTGAGGATACGTCGGTATTTGATTTCAAATATTATTTATTCAAGGAGCTATGATTTGCATATGCCAATTATTTTCGAAAAACAAAAACCCTCGGGCATATTTACTTTATAAATAAAGCTATATATCTAAATGTATCACCATTTTGGATAAAACCCATTAAGGGATAGTTTATTAAAACAAATATTGTTCCACTACAGAAATAGCTTTGATTATTTTCTATGAACCTTTACATAGAGTGATAAGCTTTTGTAAATTATTTGCAAAATAATGTCTATTGGTAAAGTATTTACTAAAAACCTTAATTGCGAAATATAAATTCCTAATAGGCTATTTTCAAAGATATGACCTCCTCAGACAAAGTCTAGTCCTAAGCATAATTTTAGTTTGCTTGTTTATTGTTTATTTGTGTGTGTCTAGAATCTGTGCCAAAAGATCTCGATTAAATCCTTTTACCGAAAAGGTTGTCCTCTGTACAAATTCTATCTCAAACTCCCTTCAATTTTCAAAATTTCATATCCCAAAGAAAATATTCGAACATCCTACTTCTTTGGGCCACATTTCCCTCTGTTAGCCCAACCCATTCCACAAAACAAGTTCATTTCCACTCCCTCTACCGTGGCCTTCCTGCTGGGCTTTTTCTGGAAAAGTCCATGTTGCCTCCCCGAGCCCTTTCATTCCTATTAGGTTGGTAGTAAAAATAAAGTCTAATCCTTCCCCCCATACTGTTTTCGGTGGCGACGTCGCCGCACGCCGCGCCGCTACAACGAGGCCGCTGCGACACCACCGGTTGCCGTCTTCCGCTCCCGTCTCACCGGCGAGCTTGCCGGCCATTCCACGCGCATCCTGCTCGACCTCGCACCGCCGCCAGCCATGCAACAGGCTAGTTGTGCATGTGCATGCATGCAAGCAAGTCAGCCACGAGCATGCACCATGCAACTGGCTAGCTATGCATATGCCTGCATGCA
Organism: Oryza officinalis; assembly: GCA_008326285.1. Classification (NCBI taxonomy): domain Eukaryota; kingdom Viridiplantae; phylum Streptophyta; class Magnoliopsida; order Poales; family Poaceae; genus Oryza; species Oryza officinalis. Next base: position 7,081,248 of record BDMV01000006.1, on the reverse strand, counting down.
AGCGGCTAGTCGAGCCTAAGCTGGCATGCGCACCAACCCGCGCGGCCGCTGCAACTACCCCGTCCCTGTCTTCATGGCCATTCAAGACGAGCTCGTGCGGTGAAGCCTATATAAGGGCAACCATAGCCGAATACGCAACCGTCCCTCTCCATTCTTTCTTCTCCTCCTGCTCATTCTGCATCCTCTCAGCCACTTCCTCCCGCGCACGCGCTGCCGTCTCTCCGCTTGCTCCACCGCGGCCGGCTCCGGCTAGGCCTCAGTTGAGCAAGAGGACGGGTAGGCCGCCGCGCCGTCATCTGAACCCTGAGAACGACTAACTTATCGAACGGCTAACCTCTAACATCTAACATTCGACCCATTGACTCACTAACCCGCTGACCTCTAACTCACTAACCCACTGACCTCTAACTCGCTAACCCCTGACCCCTAACTTGCACTAACCCGCTAACATTTATTCCTTAACACTGTGTGTTCGTTTGTTACCATCGATCGAACACGTGGTGTGCGAGGACAATCCGCGGGTCGACCATCCCTAGGCTGTACCTCGACGACCGTAGTTCGCGCGAGGACCGTCGCCCGGTACGCCGCTACCCGGCTGCCGCAAGGTGAGCTCCTCTCCTACTCTTCCTCTTGCTTTTGCCTCCTTACCGCATTCCTCGTCTACCGTTGTTGCCGCGGCGCGGTGACGTCGTGAGGCGCAACACCGTACCCGTCCCTTGCGCGGCCGCCCTCCGCAGCGATCGCCGCTTCACCACCGCCCATGCATGCGCCATGCAACTAGCTAGCCGTGTGCATGCATGCATGCAAGCAGCTCACATGCATGCAGCTAGCTAGCTGTGTGTATGCATATGCAAGCACACTTGCAGTTTGGCCAAGCCGCTCGTCGTTCGGCGGAGCCACCCGACGTCCAGCCAAGCTACCCGAGTCGCGTCCCCGGTCGTCGTTCGGCCGAACCCTCGGACGGTGCCACCCCTGCCGCGACGAGCGCAGCTCCCTGCCCGGCCGGTACCATGGCGCACTGCCGTGCCACCGTGCCCGGCTGACGCCCGTGCCTCCCCGAGCCGCCGGCACCCCATCCTCCTCCTACCGGCGCGCTGCCGCACGCCACCCGGCCTCCTCCTGGCCATGCCGCGCAAGCCAAGCCGGCACCAACCCGGCCCCGGCCTCCTCCAGCCCGGCCGCGCGCCACCGGCCGCGCGCAGCTGCCGCCCCGTAGCCGTGCCGGCCAGCCGCAGCCACCAGCCCGGCCGGCTGCAGCTCTGCCGCAGCCCCGGCCGCCTCCCGTGCCGCCTCCCTGCTGCGCTCGGCCAGGCTAGGCCCGCACATGCGCCACCGCCACGACCGGCCAGCCCAGCCGCGCGCTGCAGCCGTGCCGCGCCCGCGCGCACGCGCGCCACGCTGCCGAGGCCGCGCCGCCCCTAGCCGCGCGCCATGTCGCCCGGCCGGCACAGCGGCGCCCGGCAAGCCCAACCGCGCCCGTGCGCCACCGCCTGCGTGCCGCCCGCGCGCCGTCGCCCCCGCTCAGCTCGGCGCCTCATAGCCGTCGTCGTCTCGGCGCGCGTGCCGCCGGGCCGCCTCCCCAGCCTCCACGGCGCTGCCACGCCCTGGCCAAGCCGCGCCGCCGCTCCCAGCCGAGCGCCATGGCCGGCGCCGCGCCGCGCCCGTGCCGCGCGCCCGCCGTCGCCCGGCCTCCCGGCCGCGCTGCCGCTGGCGCCCCGCCCGCTCGGCCTCTCCTCACGGCATGCGACAGAGAAAGCAGGAGAAAAGAAGAAGGAGAGAAGAAGGAGAGAGAAAAAGGAGAAGGGAAGAAAAAGAAAAGGAAAAGGAAAAGAGGGTAGGACCCACTAGTGGGCCCCACATTTTATTCTCTTCCCGCGGGCCCCACTTTGACCGTAGACTTTGAGAAAGTCTATATTGCCTCCCTCACGATGTCGGGCTAAGCCCATGAAAATCCCTACAAGTCTACATGATGTCCCTCAACTTCATTGGGCCAGCCGACCTGATATTATATCCACAAGTCCATGTAACCTACCTCTGGTTCCTCGGACCAAGCCCATGAAGTCCCTTATAGAAGTCTACACAACCTGCCTACCCATCCATTGGGCTGCCGACTAAAAAGTCTACATTAACTCCCTAGCCGACCTCCTTCATCTCTGGGCTAAAGCCCAAGCCCTCCCAAAACCAAGTCCACATTGCCTCCCTCTTACTTCACAGCCAAAAGAATATTCTTGGGAATATTCCTTTCCAATTTAATAAATTTATTTTTCACATTTCAGAAAATCCATTAATCTTCCAAAATTCATATCTCCTCAACCATAAGTCCGATTGACTCCGTTCAACTTACATAATTTCTCTAAAAATGAGATCTATCCAATGGCACAATTAGTTTATAATAGTTATTATCTGCTTTATAGGGTTTTGGATGTTTTTCTCTTTTCGATCGCGTAGTGGATGATCCGGAAATTCTACTGACGCGGGATTGTTGGAAGATATAGGAACCTAAAAGCAAGGCAAGTCACTACGCCCCCTTCCTCGAACATGTTGATCCTATTTTTATAAATGTGTTGATTGCAAATAAAATTGCATGCTAATTATAAAACGCGTACCTACATTTGCTTAAAGCCTTACCTTTGATATTGTTTATCCTTATGTATTTACACACCTTTGTTACCTGAGTATATTACTTTACGCGTGATTATTTACTCACTGCTTAGCCCTGCTTACATAGACGTTATACACTCCATATGTGGGATATGTGGATGTGGTTACACTGATCACTCGATGGGAGTGATTGATAGAGATCGGGTGGAGACATAAGCGCCACCCACAGCATGAAAACCTTTGTGAAAACCCAAAAACTTAATTAAACAAAAGTGATTTCGACTGGGGCGGCACGGATAGAATATGGGTGGTTCTGGGAACGGTAAGCCGCCGACCCTGGTCAGTTAAGGACCGAGTCAAGAAGCTAAGCAGGAAACGAACCGAGTACGACCACACTTCTTGAGTGGGGTTAGACCCGGTGGACTAGGTTATTCTCGTGGGGTGGCACCCCAGACATGGTAGGTTCTGGATATCGGTATGGAAATGTGGAAGTGTGTGGTTTAATGACGTCAAGCTTTATATATGTATGATGTAACCTTCAATCTCGGGAGCGCCAGGACTCCCCTCACAACCGGCTCGAGGTAGGAATGTGGCGCCGGGGGTGCAATGGGGATTCATAGTCCTTGGAGCGGGTGCCGCCATGCGAGGGTAACTGAAAAACCGGGCCGTGACAAGTCTCATGTGTTGGGTGAGTCACGGAGTGTGGGATTAAAAGCGTACATCCACTGCAGTGTGAGTAAATTAAACTATTCGAATAGCCGTGCTCGCGGTTAATGAGCGCCGGGACTTGTATTACTCTTGACTAGCCTCGTCAATTTGTAATATTGCTTAAAATATGATGGGTGTGGAAGGTGTGACCTTGCCTGATATGCAAAAAGGTCATAGTGGTTAAAATTGTGGAAATTGGATGCGAGGGTAAACCGGACCAAGCGAGGCTTGGGGAAGGTGGATGAACCCTCGCAGGTTAATGATAACTTCAACTTAACGTGGTTTTCAGTTAAAACTATTGTGGGATAGGTTTGTGAAATAATTTATGAAAACTAGCTTTATGCAAATAAACCAAGCCATCCTTGAACCCCTATGAACATTATATGCATTCTGTAGTGGTGGCTTGCTGAGTACGGTTGGTACTCACTCTTGCTTATTTACATCTTTTAGAAAGGTGTTGGTGTCGACCTGTACGTGTGCTATGCTGACAAGGAGTTACCGAGGACGGTGGAATAGGGACCTAGGTTCACCAGTCGATGCGTGTGGGATAAGATGGACCGCCGCTGCTTCGCTTCCGCTACTTCATTTAGTTGTTTTGGTATTTTGTGTTGCTATCGACCATGCTTGGTCTATTCGGGTTCCATTTGGGCTACCCTTGTATTATTAATATATTGTAAGACCTGTAAGACGATGTCAGCTTGAGATATACAACTGTGCCATGTGTGTACCATCTACTGATCCAGGGAATGGTATTGTAATACACATGGGGTTCCCGGTATACAAAACCGGGGGCTCACAATAAATATCCGAAAGTAAGAGTAATTAAATCATGAAAACTTAGAATAAAGTAGGAATGTAAGTTAGAAATAACTAAAATTTAAAATAAAAATATATTTAAAACATAAAACATGTTGTCGCGATTGATATATGGGCCCTAAAAACCACCAACCTTTAATTGAAGAAAAAAAAGGCTACATCGTCCTATAAAACTAGATTATAAGATTGTAGATTAAGTGAAAAATAAATAAAAAGTTTCAGAAGAACTATATAGATGTGTTCTATTTTAATTACCAAAATGATAAAAGATTGACAATTGAAAAAAAAGCTCATCATGCTTTAGAAAAAGTTTTTGTAAATTAGTCATGCTGGGGTCGTGGGAGGGCGAGCTGCTCAAGTAGCGAATAGTAGGAGTCATGAGAGGGCAACCCGATGGGTGGAAAACGAGTAAGGCATGGGATACAGTAATAGCAACGGCTGGCGGGATTTCTAACGCAATCACAACAACGATAAGTTTTTATTTTGTCAGATGTCGAGGACAACGAACAAGAAAGACATCACAGGCTGATGAGTAGATAGGCGACAAAGGAGAGGGAGGCGATGGTTGCCACAGAGAGCAGGCCAAGGGGCAACAAACGAATAAAGTGGTGGCGTTGGCGTCTAGAAACTAAAAAGGAACCTCAATGATCTCAATGATGATAAGGTTTGATTAGATAAGATACCAACAATAACAAAGATAAAAGACGACAGGACAGATGGACAACAAAGGAGCAGAGAGACAACGGTTGCCATGGGACAATGAGCCATGAGGGGTGGCAAATATCCATAAAGAGGGGGGAGCGGGCAGGGCCATAAAGGACTAGGATGGCAACGGTTGATGGGACATCTAAAAACTATAAAACAAAAACCCAATGACGATGAAGAGAAGGGGCAGTAGGCAGATCGTAAAGGAATAGGGTCATGGCAGTTGACATGACTTCTATAACGTAAAAAAACCCAAACAATGATCAGGTTTGATTTTAAAATTTTCAATGACAATAAAGATGAGAAGGGGGCAATTGGCCATAAAATAGTAGGGTGGCGGCGTTTAATGAGACTTCTAAAAACTATAAAAAACTATAAAGAACAGAACCCATCAGAACTCTGAAAACTATAGGGTGTGATTTAAAAGTTCTCAAAGAAGATTAAAAGAAGATTAAAAGAAGTCCTAGCATGCCAGGCAAGAATTAAAGGAGCAGCGACTGATGTGACTTTTAAAAACTATAAAAATTAAAAACTCGATAATTATAAGTTTTGATTTTTTTTAAAATCCTAAGATAACGAGTTAATTGTTTAATAAATTTTAAAGAAAATCATGTGTAAAACATTAGATAACTTTGTATGGGTGCTAGGCGCATAATTGCGCGGGCCACCCTGCTAGTTCCTCTGAAAGTTAGGGCCCTATACATGAATCTGGCTAGTAGTAAACCTCTTATTTGTTGACAACCCCCAAACTAATTTATCTGGGTTTTCATTCAGTTTAATGTTTTTAACAACTCTATTTAGTTCATCCCATTCTTCTATCTCAGTAGGCCCAAAGGATCTTCTGAAAGATAAGCATTCAGGACCCTCCCTATTTTACCTGTTTCACCAGCACCTCTTGTTGTTTGCATATTTCAAAAATAACAGGGAACATCATCTTCAGGGGATAGTTACAGCATCCATCTTAAAATATAACAATCTATTAGCGAATTTAACGCAACCTATCGAATTTGCAGCCATCAATAATGGCTGGATCCCCACATCACCAGCAAAAATTAAGCAAACAGAGCGAGCGACGAACCGGACACAATGACACATCGAACAGATGGACATGACACACGAATCAACGCCAACACGTGTGGCTGGTGCCGGCGCTGCTGAAACTGGAAGCAAGCCGGCCAGCTGCTTCCTCGGTCCAGTTGGCCAGCTCGTCGTCGTCGCCGCGCCACCGCGAAGCAAGAACCGATAAAAGGACACCACATTGCCCATTAATTGCCCATCTAGCGCGCGCGCGGCTAATTACCGAGACCATCGCGTCCCAACCATCCCCAAAAACAAGCAATGCAAGCAAACCGGCCGTGCTGCTAGAGTTCTCTCATCAAATCCACAACCATTAGTAAGTATCGAAGAGTTGTAGCTAGCCACATACAAATTGACCAGAAAGCACTTGCACCATAACCTGATCATGTTACAGCACAAGATGAACACCATCGAATAACATCGATCCCATAAACCGGCACTGTCTCACGAAATTAAAATGCTCGAATTCCTTACCAGCAGAACGTGTCTATGTCGTCTTCGATGGAGGGCATGGTGATGCTGATCAGTCGGCGTAGGAGGCAACGACGGTCGCGGTGAGGGTAAGAACAACAGTGAGAATTGCAGCGGCGAGTACCAGCTTGGTGAGGAGCTCCACGGTGGTCGTCGGGATCGCCATGTCCCCAACGGCGCCGCCGGCTCCCCCCGCACCACCGGCACCGACATGCGCGTAGATGAGCGTCACGGAGAGGAAGAACGTCGCCGCAGCAGCAGTTGGAAGAAGCACATGGGCAACGGCGACGGCGAGAGGAGGTAGCAGTTCTTGAGCGCCGTCGATGACGTCTGGCTGAGGGACCAAGAAGGCATGAAGCACGCCGGACGACGCGAACAGGACGAGGTAAACGACCTGCGGGATCCTCCTGTCCACGGCGGCGCTGTAGAGGCGGGCGTAGATGAGCGCGACGGCGGTGTTGAAGGCACCCATCGCCGCCGCCGCCACCAGCAGCAGGAGCATCAGCTGGACAGCGGCATCGAGCGACGGAGGAGCTCCAACCAAGTTGTTGGCGCCGAACTGGTCGACGTAGGAGAGGAATCCGGCGGCGGCGCCGACAGCCGCCGCTAGCCCGAGGGAGGCAGCGGCCAAAGGGCGGCTCGCCATGGGGCCGTGGAGAATTGGTTTCTTGGGAGAGGAAAGAGGCGTGTGCAGGAACTGGGGGCGCGGTTGAGCGAGTGGAGAGTTTGGGGATCGACTTCGATTGGTGGCAGGGTGTGAAAAACCGCCGGTAACCGCGCGGTTACCGCGGTTACCGCCCGTACCGCGGGGGTACGGTTACCCGTACCGCGCGGTACGGTTTAATAAAATTCGTCCAAATTCAAAAATTTAAAAAAAAAAGAAAAAAATCAAAAAAAATAGTGAAGGTAGTGCTTGATTTATAGTGTTTTATGGTGAAGAAATTTCTCAAAAAAGAGTAATATTTATTCAAATTTGAGAGCAAAACGGAGAATAAATTTGAAAATTGAAAAAAGAAAAAAAAATGGGCCGGCCCGTTACTGTGCGACCCATTACACATCGCGCGGTAACCGCGTCAAACCGCGCGGTTTGCCCGAATTTTTGAATTCAAATTTTGATTTGTAAATTTATCGCGGTTTTGCGCGGTTACCGCCGGTAACCGCCGTACCGCCGGGTGGCGGTAACCGGGCCCCCGGCGGTTTTTGAAACCCTGATTGGTGGTCGGTGGTAGGGTTTGCAGGAGGAGGAACAAGAAGGTGGTGGTTCCTAGCTTCTGCAGGATTATTAATGGGAGTTTTTTTTGATAGGTTATTAATGGGAGTTTCCACGCACCTGCTGTTGGCTGTTTTTATCCCGGAGAAATGAAAAGAATTTTTTTTATGCAAGCAAATCCATATAAAATTCTCCAAGTTCCCATTGTTGGTCTGTTCTCTGTTGGATGGGGGTAGTTATGTGGTTTCTGTGGATTGGTGTTAGCTTGGACCGACAGTATCAGGATATCTAAGAGACTAAGATTAGTTAATTGAGGGCCTAATATATCCTATGCTACTACTAACAGTTAATACCCAAATACTATAAAGATCTGCTGAGCTGTTTTCGAGTAATCATTGGCATGCAAGCATCGGAGTGGCTATATATGTATAGCAGCTGGCTATCGGTATGAACTCCAATAGGTTGATCCATATTTTTTTTTAATTCAACAGATGCTCTCACGTGGACCCCACAACCATGTTTCTACTGGTTGGTGCTGCCTGTCTCACCTAGAAATGTGTTTGGAGCCGACGCCAATTGCATTACTGTCTTCTTAATTAAACTTTCTTAAATTGTCTATTATACTTGTTTTAACTCCTAAAACTCAACAGATAAATGTATCATATCTTTACTCACTAACATTTATTATCTAGAGTATTTTAAATGTTATGTAAACATGACATATTTATATTTTTAAAACTCAATATGCAAACAATATTAAATTATTATCTTTATATTATTTTTATATTATTTAAACATATATATCTTACAGTTTAATAATATATAACATGTATTTATCCATATATCGTGCAGTAAAATACGAAGTATCAACTAATTTTCTCAAAAGAGAATGCCCAGATAGATCTAAGGCAAGACCTTTCCATTTCTCTAGCGAAATCGTGTACGTTGCGTGGCGGAAAAGCAGGCAAACCGGTCTCGGAACAAAGCTAAGCTATGCAAACTATAAATCATGCAAGAGATTACAAGGTTACACAAATTAAACCTTCTAAAAGTAAATGCTAAAGAGATACCCCGGCAACATCAATTCTCTCGAAACAAAAGCTGAAGCTAGGTAGCGAATGAGCAGATCTATGTATCTATTATATATTAAAAATAATTCTAAACCGTCACCTGACAATCTAATAAACCGATGAACATTATATTAGATTTTCAGTTATTAGACTTACACTTATATTTACACTTATATAGTGAACCTGACATTAGATGGCATTAGATCTATTTTTGAAAAAAAAAATCAAAACCCACATCCCTTCCTGTCCCGCTTCATATGTGCGTACAGGAGATGTACGCCCTTCCCTCTATCCCCTTTCTCTACTATTTTCATGCTATATTAGTTAGATGTAAATCATATTTTATAATAATACTTTTTCAGAAAAATAAGTAAAATACCGTTCTATACACATACATACAAACATATGTACTCTCTCCTCCCTCCTGTTCCATAACGGGTGTTCACCCTTTTTTTTCTATTTTCTTTAAGTAAAAAAATACAAAACCTAACAAAATTATAACATATAAATCAATATGCTAATTTAAATTATTACAACTAAATTTACGGTGCGAGAAAAAATCTACTTCGTAGGTATTCTTGGAAAGAAAATATGTTGTGCTAGTTCATGTTATAAAATTTTACTGGTTGCTCAAATAATCATAAAAATGTAACAAAAAGGAAAAGAAATTACTCCTACTACTATGAAATCATGATATGTTAAAATAATTTTACTATGTGATTTATAATAAAACTATATGAAAACTAAATTCATGTATTTATATTTTTAATATATATTACGAATACATATCTTGACGTCAAATCCTAACCATCATAAAATTCTAAAAACATGATAATATTGATTATATCATTATATACAACTCGACAAACATGGGTAATTAAATTATATCTACTATGCCATAAGAAATAAAATGAACCTAGCTACGAGTGATCAATGTTCCATGAAAAATACTGATTTCATTATGAATTCATAATAACATTATTAAATCTATTATGAAAAATATTTTTCATGTATACATATTTTATTTTTTTATTGTGAAAGGAAAGTAGAAAAGATAAATATAATTTTTTTAGTAGGATTCAATCTACTCAGGTTACATGCGGATAACTTAAAGGTCAAGCATATATATGTCCCACTAATCTCTAATTTATCAGTTCCAATGTAGAAATCCATATCCATCAATCGTCGAGTTACAATTGCTAGTGAAGCGTCTGTCCATCACATCGGCTATTATGAGAGCGCGTAACTTCAGATAATAAAGATAAAGTGACACTATAGATTATATTATCTTATATCACTTTATAAATATACATAGCTAAATACAAACATGCTTTAATTTAAAGCTAACACAAAAACATACATGTTCATGATAATAATAAAGAGATTCTATAGAAATTTAAACAATAGAAAAAACTCAAGAGCATGGACCCTAATAGTAAATAAAAATATCAATGGCTAATCTATAGGATATATAGAATTGTAAACCATTTTAAGGCCCGTTAAACACCCTATAGAACCCTTCTACACCATCTATTAAAGCCTCTAAGAAATAAGAAAAAAACTTCAAAAATTCTTTGTAAAAGGCAAAACATTCAACTCTTAATCTTTCATTAATTTCATGGTTCTTTTTATCTTAGCAATTGGATGATTTCAGTGGCTTTGATATGTGCATGCACATTATAGTGACCACCATATTGAAGATAAAATAATGAAAACATGCTATCTTATAGAAAATCAAATCACCTGAGGTGTTAGGTGGGGTTGTAGTTACTGTTGCAAGATGTACGGTGTTATAGCAAGGATGACTAACAATGAGTCGTACAAGGTTGTCAGCCATCCAATCACAGCACTAAAAGAACCTAGTAGGAGTTACAATGAGCCACCATGACAAGCCAACAAGGGAAGCCATGATAATTAAATTGTAATGATAAAACCTTCTTTCAACTCCCTTATATATGCATTATTATTTATATCACATCACTTGAGACATGCACAAACTGATAACATAGTAAATCTTTGCGATAAAGAGGCTACATACGAAAACATTCAATTAATCCCCTTAGTCTAGGAATAATAATACCAAACAAGAACTCAAGTGCGTAACAAACAATTTTGATATTGAATTTTAATCCTTATAAAGAGAGAGACAGAGCAAAGGGTTCGAACAGTTAGATGAATATTATCCATTTTACAAGATGAGTGTTTTATTTAAAAATATGATATAGTTCAGTAGACTACTTATTCCAAAGTATTAACATACTATTTAAAGAGTACAGCAAGTAGGACATTATATCAAAATCATTTTATTTTAGGTTTCTATAATAGAACTATCTAACGATGAACTTAATGAAACATTGCTATAGTAGTATTTGATGAAAACATATTTAAATGACTTTTTTCATGTCATGTTTGAAGATCAAAGACTAACAAAAAAACTTTAATGAGGCATCACGTATTTATTACCACGCCATAAATTTATAGTACAATGAATAGTATTACATGGCATCATTAGAGTAAGAAAACTAGACTAAAACCATGTAATACCCTAGCTCCAAAATCTATATTACCCTAAATTTTATGTGGATTGAGTATACATATGCATAGTACTTCACTTATACTTTCATTCTCACTTAGTGTAAAATGATTAACACACTGTTATTATATTTAAAACGCCAAAACTGATTTATAAGCTGACATGAACATCCATCGAAACCTTAAAACTTTTAAGATGATAACTTTTTGCATATATGAGCCTCAACTACATCATTCTATAGGCTAAAAACAGGCTAGGAAATCATGGATCGGAGGTCACATGAAGAATGGATATGTACTACAGGAACTTCTAAATTTCATATTTAGAAGTTCATATTTGCGGATGTCCAATTTGATATCACTATAAATCATGAGAAAATGCTCATGAGTCATTAAGAAAAAACTAAAATTTATAGAATAATTAGTTCAGTATTATCCAAAGATCTCAGATATAGTTTTATTGCTCAAAGTTTATACGTGTAAAAGCATAAAATTTTTTACCAGTAAGAAAGTTTGAATGACCAGCACTACATGATGTGTAACTGCTATATATATGTGTACATTTTATGAAAACTTTATATATGAATTAAAAAAAATAGTCATCATAAAAGATTTTAATACTTAGAAAAAAAGAGAAGCCCACGCGGTTGCGCGGCTACCTTCCTAGATTTTCAAAAGGAGAAGAGGAGAAAGCAGAGCGAGCTCTGAAATTCAGACCAAACCAGAGAAAGTACACTGGACTGACCTGACATGATAGCAGGGGGACTCAGGCTCAGCTCAGCTCCGGCCATGGAGGTCATTTGTTCCGCGCAGATTGGCGACCTCAGAACAGGGAGGCGAGAGATTGGAGAAGCTCAATTGAGGAGCCAGCCAGTGGTTGACCTGAAGAAGTGAAGTCTCCTCGGCTTAGTAGAGCAAATGGACAAGAAGAGCGGCAGCCATCACTCCAAACCAAAAACAAACCCCACTGTCCTTCTGTAACATCGGCCATCGCGCCAGCTAGAAAACTGACGGCAAAGAGAACAAATATGACAACGCATGTGCTTGTTTTTTTACAGAGAACGGCTGAGTTATTTACCAACTTTCTCAACTCACAACTTTTTTTTTCCACGCGCACGCTTTTCAAACGGCTAAACGGTGTGTTTTTTATAAAAAGTTTCTATACGAAAGTTTTTTTAAAAAATCATATTAATCCATTTTTTTAAAAAAATTAATAAATACTTAATTAATTATATGTTAATGAGTTACTCATACGGAGGGAATATTTTCTCAAACCTCACAGCATATAGGAGTAGTATGGTAGCTCCATTTTAGCTTACAGGCCTTTCATTTGGGTACGTCAAGTTTAATTTGGAACCTAGAACAAGCACTCATTTGGGTGAAACATCTCACTGCAGTTTTACAGAAGAGTTCTTGATAGGAGACAATCAAGCATCAGTGCATGTTCAAACTGGAGACGGTTTGCTAAAAAACTTCTTTTCCTTTGCTCATCTCACCGGACAAACGGTGATGATACATCACAATCTGATCAGCATGCATGTTCAAGTGCCGTGTGAGCAGTGCACACGAACCCAAAAAGGGAAAATCTGCAACTTTAGAAGGTCCACAAATATGACGTCAGGGAAGAACAAAACTGGTGTGGGAGGTCCGCAGTATGCTTTTGTCTTCTTCAGTTGATGTGCTTACACTTGGACTTAAAGTGTACTAGTAGTAACTAATAACTATTAACCGATATCTCACTTTCACAAATATCAAGCAATTAGAGATTCACAGGTTAGAATGCGCGTGATGCCATAGCACTTATAGCTGACTGCCCGTATAGTTAGTTAATTAATTAATTAGCCCGGGGTTAGATCAGCTTTGTTGAATCGTGTGTTCTTTGGTGGTCAAAGAACTTGGCGGACTATGTGAGCGATTTTGTTTTCGTTACGCCGTCCACGTACGCAGGACGGCAGGAGTTCACAGGGGTGAACACGGTAACGATAATGACCGGCCGACCGGCTGCAGTTTCCGAAATTTATCGACCAAACATTACGAAAACGATAATTTTCGGAAACGAAAACGGCAACGATAAGAAAATATGATATCGAAAATGGTTTGATCATTTACCAATCTTTTGTTCGGTTATCATATTGTTTCGGTAATTACCATTTATCATTTTTATACACTTTCGAACCAACGGGACGCTATTTGATGATACAACCTCACGGGTAACTGTTGTGCATTAGAACTACGTATCAACCAGTCAAACTAAGGCTACAAGTAAATTGATCCACAAATTTATTTATAAATAAAAAATAAATAATCTGACGAGTTATTTATTTATTTGATTTATAAATGAATTTTCGGGTTGTTCCGCTTGTAGTCTTAAGCCAAACCACCAGTTGAGCTGGCTTCCTTCTCCTTCTTGGGCCACGTGCTCGTTCCTTGGGTCAATTAAACCAGTCAGCCTGCACTACACAACAAGCAGAGCCAGCCAGTTTGGTAGTACTTACAGTAACTCGATACACTAGCAGGCTAGCAGCCATGCAGTGCTCATGCTCCTTGCCCAAGCATGCACTCAACGCGTCTTCACCTTGTAGTTTTCTTCGTATACACCGATCGTTGCACATTTGATCATGTTAAGCTAGTTGCGAACATTTCCTGATTTATATTATAGCTCGCTGCTTCCAACAGGAACTATCGGCTTTCGATCGATATCGTCAGGTTTTTGATTGAATAGTTTCATTTTTGATTTTCCAATATTTTTAATACATTTTTTATTTTGTTTCCGGTTAAAAATATGGACGTGAAAATGATTTAGATGTTTTCTTAACCATTTCCGGCCGTTTTCATCCATACAGAGTTCATACGTGCGAAATGGCCAATGGACATCATCATATTCACATCACAGGTCTCCAATGGCTGCCACAGCTAGGATCTGCGGCTCTGTTCTATATGATTCCATTAATTAATGGAAGAATAAAGAACTCCAACTCCTTCGGCTATCAGCGGCCTGTCACACGTGACACGTCACTACTCAGTGTCCGATGACCGAATGCCGTCCGCATCACTCCCAAACGTCACCGCTAACGTCCATGCCATGACGCTCATAGGATCAGCAGTGCAGGTTTGCAGAAGATCTCCATGCCATCTTGGTTTTTTCTTTGGTTGTTTTAATCCCCCAGTTGGTGCCAGCATCTGCGGTTCGTGTATTCGATTAACAGATATTTAAGGATTAAGACAAAGATCCAATCAAAAATTTGATACTTTGGTTATCAACTTTATGGTAGGTTAAGTTTATAAAAAAATAATATTTTTTTTATTATTTTAGTACTTCTCAAGAAAAATCCACATGGAACATTCTACTTTAAAAACGGATAAATTTATTTGGAGTTATTGTTGGTTAAAGTTTTTAAAAAATAACTAATTCTTAGCTTAAACCCTAGATATTTACGATCGGAGATAGTACATGTTCTGATACTATTTATCTTTACATATCTTTACAGTTTAATTTTTTAGTGATAATCTAAAAATATCTTAAAATATACAAGTATTACTGTAGGATTATGAAGAACTTTCTCCACCCCAAAAGTTAGTCCGAGAGAATCCCCACTTATATACTAGGTCACTTGTCTTTACAACCTTGTAAGACTTCAATAATCCTCTTTCACACATTGATGTCACTCAAGTGATTTATCATACACCAATGATCTCCTAGATATACGGGCCTTACATGTACCCACAATCCATAAGACGTTCACACTTTAGTGTCCATCGGGCCAAAACTGTTAGAACTAGCCAAACTCCGATACCAATGTATGATCTTAAAGGGTTTTCCTCACTCAAAAGCTAGTCAATGAAATAAGGAGCTACCCTACTTATATATTAGATCCATTGGCACTCTACAATCAATATGAAACTATCCAGCGATTGCATTTAAGAAGTAAAATGCGTAATGGAACATCTTTCCATTAGACATATTTAATTCCACGATCTATACTCCTTTGAAAAGAAGCGAGTGTTGAATCTGCTACCGCTACCCGAACCACCAACTCCCTACCTTTTCGGAATGGAAAAAGAACATGTGGGGCCAAAGGATCTATATGACAACTACCAACTCTTTACTTTTTGTGAGAAGGGAAAAATGACAGTATGAGATCAAAGGGTCCTTATGTCAGTAACAAATTTATGTAGAAATTAAGAGATGATGTATAAAAGAAATAATAATAACAAATTAATTATAATTTTTATTAATTAAAATCTTAATGTGCAGGCAATATGCTAGTCATGTAAGGATTGGTAAAGTCATGTCGATTTTCTCCCTCCCTTGTGCATCCTCTGCCTTATTTCTTCTGTCCTAAGGGAGTGTTTGAAAAAAGAAGAAAGAAGGAGATTAAGAAGATACGTAAACGAGATGAGGCATTAGCATATGATTAATTAAGTATTAATTATTTTAAACTTAAAAAATAGATTAATATGAATTTTTAAAGCAACTTTTGTATAAATTTTTTTTAAAAAAAACGCACCGTTTAATAGTTCAGGAAATGTGCGCGTAAAAAACAAGAGAAATCTACTCTCTTTTATCATTTATCATCTAGCAAACGAACGCGGCTAGGCAGCAACGAAGACGTGGACGGCTCAAGTGTCTTCAGCGCTGGATTTGCAAGTTTTTCAGCACGGTTGGAAGACCGGGAGTGGGACGTCGTCCTTTTCGCCGGATTCTCCAGCTCGCAATGCAGATCAGAGCGCTGATTGGCTGATTGGCTCCGTTCGATTGGGGCCGGTACAATGTACACAGTACAGGTGGCGCGTGCACCGCATCCATCCTGTATTCCTTTGTAGACATGCAATGTGTACGTCCGACGTAACTAGTGGCTGATAGGACATGAGTGACATGAAGTCAACCTATCGAAAGATATTGCTGGCAACGGCACTGGTCAATAAAGAGAAGTACCTAGTATACTCCAACCTGAGGCCTGCATTCGCCAGCAAAAGATGGAAGACCAGAGGTTGAGAAGTCAGAAGTGGCTTTTGGATCCGCGTGACACAACTTCTGCTGCGCACTACTACGGGTTTTACACTTAAAAGCATTTTTATCTATCCTTTAGGAGGTAGCACAAGGTACCAGGTCTAAGAGGAATCACCCACTTCTGACCGTTCATTTTCAAGGGATACGATTGATACTTGTGTAAGTAGTTTCGAGGATCCATGAGTTGATGAGAGATGTTCTTCCTCTCCGCATCGCGTCGCCCCCAAACACCCGTCTACCAAAGCTTCTTCGCAGCTGTGTCGCACCACCGCTGCACCCCAGTTGCCAACTTGCAATCTACAATCTGGAAGGCGGTTGCATTTCGAATGGGAGATAACGAGGCGTCAAGGCACCATAGACTATAGCTTTAAGAGGTGTTAGGGAGGGAGGGGAGCAGACACCGGCGGAGCTCGCAATAAATTGCACCGGCCAAGGAAGAAAGAAAAATGTGCGTAAAATGGTAAGGGGTAGTGCAAGCATTTGGAGGAAAAATAAAAGCTTCTTGATTGCCTTCCTTTATAGTGAAAAGATCTTGAGCAGCTTGGGTTGAATATATGGTGATTGGCCCTGCTTGTCAGCTAAAAGCCTAAAAGTGTGAGAGGAGAGGTTGTGATTGTGTGAACCGTGCATAATCTGGGACGAAGAATTGAAGTGGGATGAGGAATCAGCCTTGTGGACAAGCTGTTATGGAGGTAAATGAAAAGAACATAAGCAGTTGAACGGCATCTGCGGTGTCCTTGCAGTCAAACATCATGGGCGCCGATGATTGGCCGACCGCGCCATTGAAGTCCATGGCCATCGGCGCCGATGCCGGCCGGCAAGGTCGTCAAGTCTCGTCCAAGTCCACTCCCATCGGCACTGAGGCTGGTCAGCTGTGTGGTTTGCGGTTGATCTACATCTGAGGCTGCGGCGAACATTGAAGCTGTCATAGTATATGCGAAATTACAGTATTACCCTCTCACCGAAAAAATGAAACTCATACCTCCTCTCATGGAGATGTGATACCAACCGATTCTGATAATTGGATCACTCCAGATGGACGGCCATGATTATGGTACTGCTTATCCTCAAGGATTATAAAAGGTCTCTTTACACTTAACTTTCATCAGTCAAGAAGGTATTTTGAGTACGACGGTTGTCCGTCGCTTATGACTGACTATTCTTGTTCAACCGTGGGGAACTTCACCTCAATTTGGACCTTGCTTTTGGGTTAAAATCAACAATGATAATCTCGTAATAACAGGAAACATGAGGCAGTCAAACCGGCCGTTGCTGCTGATCTGAGCAAAGACGATTGTGGCTGCACTTTGAACAATCACGCCACAATGCCCTTTCACAACTACGATGGGCGCTGTTTTCTGTCTTAACTGTGAGGCTGTGACCGGCTGTAATTTTTTGTTTTTCGCCCGGCAATGGTGTGTATTGAACCATGAGTACCTTTGACCCGTTTTATTTGTTTTAAGAAAGTAAATTTTACTAGCTCTCTGTCCTAAATTATAGTAACCTAGCAGAATTAGAGATGACATACATATTCATATTTGTCTCCTTTTAGTTTTAAGCTACTACATTTTAGAAATAGTTTTGTTTTAAATTTAGCCACAGTGGACAGCGAGCAGCCATGAATGACGCGCCCGGGCCATGATAGACCACGACCAAGTTGATGATCCAAAACTCAAAGAGGACAGTATCTGTCAAACTGTCAAAAGAAATTTAATTTGGACACAACGAGTGAAAGAAGAAAATTCAAGTGGCCAAAGTCAGGAAGTCAAAGAAAAGTACACCTACACACAAGACTACAAGAGGCAAAGAGCAGAAGAAGGATAAGGAGTGGGGTACTCCACTGGTAATAGATGTATCCAATGACAATAAACTCCGTCGCTGCACTACAGTAAGATTTCCGTTCATTTATGATGTCATTTCCCTTAAACGTTTAAATATGTTAATGACATTATTGCATCAATTAAAATGGCTATAGGATAGAGTTGACTCTACCTTTTTCCGTCAAAAACAATTATTGCATCAATCAGTTCTATTGAGTACCTCAATCATAATGTCAAGAAATTTTGCGGTTTTTATAAGATATCCAGACACTAAATTTTACGCTGCAAAGTATTGAGATATCTTTTAGTATCTTCTCGAGAACCGTAAAATCATTTTAACAAAAAAAATACACAAAATGATCATCTTTTTAAGACAACAAACAAAGCAACCAACATTTAATAATGGCCCTATTCAGTGACGGATCTAGAAATTTTTCTGAGCGTGGGCAAGCCTAACGATAGAGAAGAAGTACAATTAAATCCATAAAACCATGTTCACGATTTAGCATATATAGATCGAGTTCTAATTTATGAAGAAGAAAACCAATGCGCGAAACTATATTGATGAAATGAAACTCGTTAATTGTTAATATTGAATACTAGATAGTTATATATGTGCTGATCCACTGGTCTGACATCCATTAGAACTAGTTGATCATTAAGCACGTAATTAGCTACTAGTAGTATTTTACTCAACTGTATGCGGCTGAACGCCTGAGCATGATAATTAACAATAACTAATAAGTACTGCACACTACGGCTGCATTCGGCGGAGCTCGGGCACCTGCCCAGGCTAGCCGGGCCCTGCTCCGCCAATGGCCCTATTCCACCTTCACTGTTCACAATCACAACCAGAATATAAAAGGGTGAAAAATTAAGACTCGTATTTTGTGTTCTGTGTATTTGGATAGAAAGAAAGTCTGGTTACAAAAGGAAAAACGCAATCAACAATGTGCAGCTAAAAGGAGAAAAAATAAGTTGTGCCATAACAGTAATATTACACTATTGCACCCCAAAAAGTGCAGTAGCCCTGCTAAGATTATGTATTCAGTATCTAAAAAAATGTAGTAGTAATCCTAGCATATTGGGAAAATATCTTTAAAAAAATTTAGTAATCCTAGCAATATTAGAAAAATATATAGCGTAAACCTATAAACTACCATATGATATAAAAAATGGATGTATGAATTTAGCCACGTCATCAGGATAGAAGTAAAACTTGTACTTCAAAAACTATTACTCATGATAACATCTAGAGTAAAAATTTTACACATGGATAAATCTCGGACATATTTTTTTATATTCTACAGTAGGTTTCAACATGTATGATTTTTATTACATATTTTTTCTATATTACCGTTCTAGGAAGCCACACCCAAAATCTGACGCGTAGAGATAGACACGACACGTGAGTCAGGAAAAGCACATAGGATTGGCCATGCCAGTCTCTCTGTCAGGCTGGAGTGCTGGACAGATAGGGTACTGAAGGAGACGACGGCCAAGGGCGTGATCACCGTAGGTAAACACTTATGTCTGTCGGTAGGGTTTAGGGTTTAGGGTTAGGGTTTAGAGGCGTCGGCGAGCATACGGGCGGCAACGGTAGTCGTCCCCCTCACAGATCCGGCGTCGAAGGTGGGAGGCGCGCGACGGCGGACGGGCGAGCGGGTGGGCGTGTCGGTGGGTAGCAGCAACGGGTGGCAGCGGGCGACGACGACGACCGGAGGTGACGGCAGCGGGCGGCGGCGGCGGGAACGTACGGCCGGCGCGTGGTGGGACGGCTGGGGTATTTTTGGATTTTTATTTTTTCGCCAAAAATGTTTTCACATGCGGTTGGCTTAGGCGACCGCATGTGAAAATTTCGTTTTTGCATACGGTTGTACTCCCGCATGCGAAAATAGTGATTTTCGTAGACTTTTTCTTACATGCGGGCCGACCGACCACATGCGAAAATTGGATCGGGCCGTCTACAAAAATCTCTTTTGTAGTAGTGTGTAGAAATGAATTAAATTAGAAGTCAAATTAAATGATATTTGATTAAATGTGTAAATTACCTGTCGTGTCTCTTGTAGTGGGTGGTACCCTAATTAAAAGCGCCCTTTGGAAGAGAGGAGTGTTACCAATGATGGTAGCGGCGAAGACGCCGGCATGTTGGCAGCTGGTTTCTTGAAGGCGATGGCAAGGAGAAGTGTGCTGGTGCGTTGAGGATGTTAACCACAACGCAAGCAACAGGAAGGGGAGGCAGATGGTGCGGAGTGACATAAAACTGTAATACTAGTCCTTTACCCTAAAAATACAACATGACTTTCAGTTTTTCACGTCTTCCCATCGAAAAGAGCTGCAGGCATACACAGTTAACATCACTCACATGCTGTTTAAAAAAAAAACATCACTCACACATGTCCACCAGCATAATTCGATCAGGTTAAAATATACAGTATTGAACACACCGGTTCTCATCAGCAGCGTTGAATCCAGCCAGCGTACTTGCTTGTGCATTGTTTTCTTTTAGACCAGACGAGATCCCTGCTTCAACTGTTTGTTTGGTTTTAAATTAGAGGAAGGAAACCAAACCGCTACAGTACTTCTATAAGAAAGAATTCCGCCGCGAGCAGTATATATCTACGTGAGGGCGCGTAAAAAGGAAAAAATATTCAAAAAATATACCAAAAGGTCAAAGCCCCAGATACTGTGACCACTGACCAGCAACTTCCTTGGCCAAGTTCAATCACTAACGACAACTCCACAGTCCACACCAAGAAGATGCATGCCAACCAGATACTGTGTTCTTCCTCTCCTTTCTTAACCTCTCTCTAGTTTCTCGTTTTTTACATGTACGTCTTTTAAACTATTAAACATTATATTTTTTTAAAAGCTTTTTATAAGAAAGTTTTTCTAAAAAATCATATGAATCTATTTTTTAAAAAAATAATAAATACTTAATTAATTATATGTTAATAAGTAGTTCCGTTTTACGTATGTAGTTCCCAACCACAGATGTGTCGGCGATGGTAGTCTGCTTCCTCAGGCAAGCTCGTCGGCGCCGCCGGCCGTTGCCCTCCTCGAAGCAAGATCAGAAAAGTTACCGCCGTGCGCCCATGCCCACCTATTTCGCGGCTAAGAACCGATCGAAGCCTCAACGAACCCCAAAATTAATCAGCCTCAGGCGGGCCTCACCCCCATGGACGGATCACCATTGGATGCCGCCGCCTCCTCCGAGGCCCGGCGACGTCGCCGCCACGTACGGCCACGGGGATCACCTCCTCCGCCTCGCCAAACCGCGACGTACAGCCCTAGGCCGCCGCACCAAACCGCCGCCATCTCCAACTGCGACCAGCACGAACGCCGACTATAAAACACACAAACAGTAAAAAAACACACAGCAACGACCACTACTCTCATGCACTCGTATTTCGTATACTGCTATACTTCCACATAGAGTTCGCTTAACCGATCACGTTTTTGCGTCAAATCCACAATCAAAGTATGCATAAGACCATCTCCAACTCCGACCGCAGACTGAAGAGCATAAAAAAAGCAAACGGCACGGCGTCGACGGCGTGGCGCGGCCTCCGATCCGGCGTCACGACCACTCTCATGCACTCTACTGTTACACGACCGCATGAGTTCCCGTAATCGATCATGTTTTTGCGTCGAATCCACAACCAAATTATGCACAAAAGATCGAGTCGGATGCATACGATATACTGACAGCGAAATCTGTTCTTATTACACCACAAAGGCACAAAACATGAACACACTTCGAACGACATTAAAGTCTCTTACCCGGCCGGACTGCAGCAGTATAGGATTGGATCGATGGTTCGACAAGCTTTAGGCAATTTAGTCGCAGTAGAAGGCAACGATGGCAGAGACGACGAGGCTAAGAACGATCGTCACAAGCGCAGCCGCGTGGGTCACCTTGGTGAGGAGCTTCACGGAGGTCGTGACCGCCATGTTCCCGGTGCCGGCGCCTCCCCCTGCGCCGCCGCTACAGATATGCGCGTAGATGAGTATGATGGAGACGAAGAACGTCACCGCCACAGAAGCTGGAAGGAGGGCGCGGACGACGGCGACGGCTAGAGGTAGAAGATCTTGAGCGCCGTCCATGGCGCCCGGCTGGAGGAAGAAGATGAGGTGGAGGAGGACGCTGGTCGACGCCCAGACGACGAAGCACACGCCATCCAGCGTCCGCCTGTTCGCAGCAGCGGCGCAGCCGTTGTAGATGCGGGCGTGGATGGACGCCATGGCGGTGTTGAGGGCGCAGATCATGGACACCGCCATCACCACCTCCACAACAACGTCGAGCGGCGGCAGAGCTCGAGCGGAGCTCAGGGCACCCAATAACTGGTCGAGGGAGGAGGCCAATCCGATGGCTCCCGTCGCCGCCAGCAGGCCGAAGCTGGCGGCGGTCGTAGCGGCGCTCGCCATGGGTGGGTTGGGTTGGGTTGGGTTTCTCGAGATTCGAGAGGAGAGGAGGGGAGAGCTGTGGAATCGGGGGGAAGGTGAGGGGAGAGGAAGGCAGCAAGTTCGCACGTAACAAAGCAACCAACTGGTGATTATGTACAAACTGGAGGGGATTGGTGAAAAAAATTTGCTAAACTTTTGTGCTGTGTCGAGTTTCTACGAAAGTTTTCGCATACAAATGTAACGGAAGTTTCTCATTGGTGTTTCTTTGGGTACAGATTTGTGTATTTCTTAGGATTGTAGTCCAAATTTTGGGCTTGGACATATAGGCAGGCCGGGTTTGCGGCCCATCTAAACTTTGAGCTTAGTTGGATTGGTTCCACTTAAGAAGTTGTTTCTCTAGGCGTATGCAGATGTGCAGGACTTGCAGTTGAGAGACCGTGTGCTGTTCAGAGTTCAGATACGGAGTGGAAGAATTTTGCCGTGTCCATGGAGACCAGGACACGCCCAAATTCGTGCGGCTCATATCAGAAAGTTTCCTGTATCCCTTATTGGGCTGAAGACTACTGTTGCAGAAACACACTGTTTCTGTACAATGGAAGAAGCACCGGAAGACAACACAAGCTGCCCTTTCATCAGGAAGAAAAAGGATAGCGGCAAGAAATTTTTCGTTTCAAATCAGGCTATGGGCCGCGTGGAGCACATCTTTGTGAAAGCAAATGGCCAGATCTAGTAAGGCAACAGCTTTTCCGTTGCATAGCTGACTCGTTTGTTCAGAAAAAGGCAGGGCAAGTCGGTCTAGAAACAAAAGGAGCAGGAGATGCAGAGCAAAAAGAGAACTGAAATTGAGAACCCAGAGAAATTGACGTGGACTGACCTGACTGACATGGCTGCACCTGCACAAGTACGGCAGCAGGGCACGCACGCACGCACGCTCAGCTCAGCTCCGGCTCCGGCCATGGGAGCCAGCTACTCCCCTGCAAATCTGAAATGGAGGTGAGAGCTTAGCTAGAGGATCACTTGAGGCGACAGGGGGTTGACCCGAAGAAGTGAAGTCTCCTCCTCCCAAATTTAGATTTTAGTAAAGCAAATGGACATAGAGAGCGACAGCCAATCACTCCCCAGTCCCCACCACACACACCTGTTGTACCATGGCACCACATATCAGAGAGACAACTAAAAAAACAAACATTACAACGCATCTGTTACGAAGTTTGGTACCTAATCCGCCCTCAATTGGGTGAAACACCCCGCTAGATTTTTACAGGCAAACATGTTTGTCGTGCCAGGCTGCTACTAGCTAGGAGTAGCAGATAAATGGCTTTGTGCACGGTTCAAACATGGTCAATGGTGGAGACGGCTTCCCCCAAGAACTATTTTTCCTTTTCGGTTTCAAAAAAGAACTGTTTTCTATTTGCTCGTCTCACTCGACAGTCACGCAGTGGCACAGTGGTGAATTGGTGATCTGATCAGCATGTTGTTCAGTTGTTCCAAGTGCTCAAGTGCCATGTGAGCACACACGAACCCAAAAGAAGAAAGAAATCTGTCAGTGGTAATGACAGGGGAAAGAAAAGAAGTAACGAAACGCGCGCGAAAGGAAGCGCCTTTCAGGAGTTGCAACCATGGTCAGGAAACGCCTTTCTGAATTCCGCCGGCAGATCAACGCCGAGTTGCAACTCACTGGTGTATTACAGATATACTGGAGCTGGTGGAAGAGTAAAATCTGAGGCCAACATGCAGCAGCAACAGGCACGAATAACACTTGTTCAGAATGCCACTACGGCACTACGACAGATTCTACTCCAACTTCAGTAGGTATTTTCGACGGCAATAGACCTTCAGAAAGAGCGGCATGAGAACATGGCCTGACTAGCCTTGTTCATCACCAGCCATCATCAATAACATGGGATAAAAATTTTGTGGAGAAAATTTTCACTTCACTTGTGCCTATCGCTTTTCGGCTGCATTATCAATCATCTGTGCTACAGGAAACAAAATGTTGCAATCAGAGTTTACAAAACTCACAGAAACCATCCAATTTTGTGAAAACTGGAGGTTCTAAGATCACAACCCACTCGGTAAATTTCCCTTTCAAAAAAGAAAAAAACAAAACACATGTTGAACTGGTCAAGTTAAAAAAAACCAAACTGAATTTTAAATTTTGACTTAACTTGCTTACATTTTAACAGTTTTTTTCCTAAAACCGAGAAAACGGGATTTTGAAGGCGGATCTGTTTCGTCAACCCTGACTACACGCTTACACTCATATGTAATCAAACCGGCCATGTTGTTCCGAGCCTGTGCTGGCTGCCACTTTCCAACAATCACCACAATGTTGGCAAGCTAAACGACGTTAAACCACAATCAAGCTAGTGATCCATACTCCCAGAGCCTTCAAATGTAAGATACTCCTACAAATTAGTCCTTTGATGGGGTATCTAGCAAAGGACAAAGGACAAAACGAGTGCCAAAAGAAAAGGTTCGTGACCTTTCCAGTTTCCAACTTTAAATCACAGGTGAAGGTTCGAAAGGGATCGGACAGAGCAGAAGCAGAAGAAAGATTACTACTCCACCACTCCACTAGGCACTAGCAGTAGTAGTCGCGAAATGATAGCAAAGTACGAAGATTTCCGTTGTGCTGCCCTTTCCAAAAAGGTTTCTTTCCGAAACGTGGCTGCAGAATTCACGAATGGTACTGGACTACTAGTACAGTAGTACTAGCAGTAGTAATATACTCCATTTCTTGCCTATGCCTTCAACGAGATAATGTCCAGTTCAGCCCACTGACCGAGACACTACTCCAAAGAGAGAAGTAAATCCTCTGTAGTACAGCCCACATGTCAGCCACTGTCACTTCATTAGCAGTACTGCAAACAATCCTCGCTGGAAGCAAACACGAACCCAAAGCACATTGTGTACGTTCTCCCAGTGCACGATTAAGATGCAAAAGGATGAAACGCACACCACTTTACAACTTGGTTAGTATTACGCCCTCAAGAAAACAGAGAAAACAAGGAAAAGAAAGTAGCACTAGTGTCGCTAGTGGGAAGCCGTCTGCGCACGATGCACTGCACCGGCACCAGGTACCGAG
This sequence comes from Oryza officinalis, assembly GCA_008326285.1. NCBI lineage: Eukaryota > Viridiplantae > Streptophyta > Magnoliopsida > Poales > Poaceae > Oryza > Oryza officinalis. The sequence continues at coordinate 7,055,732 of BDMV01000006.1, read as the reverse complement.
TACACGGACACAGGGCGCGGTCGCGGCGTGTGAATCTTCACAGTCAACAGGCGCAGGCGAAGGCACGACGCGGACATCAGGCAGCGGCGGGAAGGGACGACGAGGAGGCAAGCGGCGAGGAAGAAGGCAACCGCCAAGGGTGTAATCATAACCATCTTGTGGAAGCGGTCTCTGTGGCCCTCGTCAGCGTCCGACCGGTGCCGTGGCCGTATTTTGCGCCCTGCGGAAGAAGAGGGAGAGAAGTGCGGTGCCGACCACCGTGGCGGCGGCGACATCCGGTAGGGAACGGTACGTGATCGTCACATCATCACATTAGGTCTCCATTGGCTGCCGCAGCTAGGATCTGCGCTAACGATTCCATGATTGAAAAGAGGGAAAACAAAACCTTCAACCCATTAGGCTTTCACACGTCACTGTTGCAGTGATCGATGACGCAATACGGACCGCGTCACTACTGTACTAGTATTATCCATCCTAAAATAGAAAAATAGAGAAATACTTCATCGGTGCTAGAAGCATCTTCAGCGTATGAGTAAAATCTAGCCATGCTTGAAAATTTTGAATACAACACACTGCAACAACCGACTGTTGTGTGTCAGAGCAAAAGTCGACCACAGAAAAAGAGTCAAACTCATCGATGAAAAGGTGGTCTGCAGCTGTTGGCTAGCTGCACAAGAGCGGGATGGACGCATGTAATTAAAGAGCCTGTTTAGAGGTATTTGGAATGGCAAATGGCAAATGGCAAATGGCAAAAGTTTCGGTGGCAAAAGTTTTGGCAATGCATTTTTGCAAGTTGGTATTTAGAGACATGCAAAAGTTTTGCCATTCTTCCTTAAAGACAGATTTGCTCATATTAATTGCTCTCCCCCTCAATGTAGCTCTCTCTCTCATGCTTGTACTGCTTGTGCTTGCCGCTACTGCTGCTTGACAGTGCACAAATGTATCAACAGCTCCCAAATGATCATTTTCAGATAATTCAAATGTATCAATAGCTCGCAAATTGTCCGTAGCATACCAACAAAAAAATTTCCAAATAATTATTAAAAGTCCATAGCATAGCAACATTAAAATGTCCACATACATATTAAAAGTCCCGGTACACAATTTTAAAAGTCCATACAACACAAATATTACAACACTACAGTAGTCATATTCTATTGAACAAATCATTGGCAATTGAGTCCCGATAAGCATTCATCACCGGCGATTCATCTCTTACTGGCTGGGTTCTAGGCTGAGAGACCGATGTTTCAGGTGGAACATAGTTCTCATCACGATCACACAAATCAAAGTCTCTATCTATTGTTTCACTCGCTCTTATGAAATTATGCAATGCCATGCGAGGCGAAGCGATGGTGGCTCCCAGATCCGCCGATGACGCCTCCTTGTGAGCCGGATCGAAGAAGACCCTCGTAGCTCCCTAAATCCGGCCACCCATCCCCGCCGGAGTTGAGGTCGAGGCCAGCCATGCCTATCCTGGAGGCACTGCCGCTGCGGGATCCAGTGTAGTACGGGGAGTCGGTGTAGGGGTCGAGCTCGTCGTGGGAGGCGTGTGAATCGGACTGCGACATGAAGTCCCTCGTGCCGGAGCCGTCGCCGTATCCGTCGTCGTCCATCTCCACCCCGGACTGGTGCGGCGGGGGAGATCGGTGGAGGTCGAGGCTGCCGTGACCTGGTGCGGCGGGCGAAATCGACGGCGGAGCAAGGGAGTCGGAAGCGAGCGTGAGCGGCGGCTGAGGCGGAGCGGGCATGAGCGCCTGCGGCGGGGGAGATCGACGGAGGAGGAGGCGGAGCAAGGGAGGAAGAGGCAGGGCCATGAGGGAGATCGGCGGAGGAGGAGGCGGAGCAAGGGAAGAAGAGGATGGGGATTTTTTTGGTGGCGAGAGAGAGAGGGTGCGACGGAATCACGGAAGAGAGAGAGCGAGCGGGGGTATTGCGCGTCCGTAAGGGGTGGTCCGCGTCCCTATGCACTTTTTGGCGAAATTTGCTAGTCCAGACTGCCAAATGCCAAATACAAAGTTACCATTTTCCCACCCTATTGTTTAGATCCATTTTGCCAAAAAGTGCTTCAAAATGGCAAAAGTTTTGCCATTTTGAAGGATCTAAACAGGCCCAAAGATTATTTTTCTACGCGTGTCCATGATCGATGTCACACATTGCAGCCAACGAATCAAAATTCAACCATACTAATCGAACCAGGACTGCAAGTGCCCTAAAGTATAGCAATCTTGGATCAAATTTGACACAACCTAGTACATGTCCATATTCGTTGTTCATACAAGGTTATATCTAATCCGGTGTTAGATTGCTATATTTTAAGATCGATTGTTGTCGACAGGCTATATCCGCAGACGGTATTTGTAGAGTATGGGATCGTTGGAATCAGGGTATACACAAGATTGAGGTAAAGAAGATGGGAGACATCGATTTTTATACAGGTTCGGACCCTTTAACTGACAGGTAATAGCTCTACTCCTGTTGACCGAAGCCGGTGTTGCCTTTATATGTTAGTATCACATGAGTACAATATTTGGGATGATCTAATCTAATCAACGTCGGCTTGGCAGCATGGAGCTATCACACGTAGTCAACGGCTAGTGTAGTTCTCTTTCTCGAATATGAACTCGACAAGATTGGAGATAGCTCTAGATCTCTTATGTGAGCCTTTGTGGCTTTAGATTGGGTCTGTCTAGGCTTGTATTCTGACTTGGCATGTCCCCTCTCCTCCTAGGAGGTCTTATATTTATACCCTTATATATTTTTTTGTCCAAATAGAATTAGGAAAACAAGTATGGTTATGATCCGAGTATTCCTTGTAGTCTCGGAGTAGGTCTCTGTTTCTCCTTCCTTATTCGAAACATCTTCTATTTTGGGAAGATAATTTTCTTCTTTATTCATCATATTTCCTTAACCAAAAAATACCTTCTCTTATACTATTAGGTATATGGTATTTTCGTATATCGCGAATCCATGTATAGGAGATATGCCTTATCCTTTACACTGACAATTGCATCGAACGGTGGATATGCAGGAAACTGCAAAGCCGTGACTTTTCCACCAAAGACAAAACGCTCATCACTCCTCTTTTGCTTCCCTCTGCTCGCTAGGAGTGGGCAGGAAAAGATCAAACCAAGAAAACCGGGATCGAGAAATTCAGCCATATGTTCAGTCTCAACACTGCACTAATCGAATTTTGTTTGGTCAATTCGGTCATCACCCTCAATTAACTGAATAGATCGAATTTTAGAAGAGGCCCAAATGTCCAAAGCCGGTTAGCCCAACTTGATAGGCCCAACCTGACCAAAACCCTAATTTCCTCTCCCCACCCACTCGGCCACCCCAACCCNCCACCCCAACCCACCCCCACCCAATCGCTCGCACCAGTGCCGCAGCGCTACGCTCGTTGCCCTTCTCGCGCCTCCGCCTCGCACCGCGCCGTCATTGTGAATAGCCGCCGCCTCCTCCTCCTCCACTAATGCCTCCCTTCCCCTCCTACTCGTGTTGGTGGCGACGCCTCGACTCCAATGACGGCGACATCCATCTGGCTTCCTCTTCCCAACGCTCCCCTCCTACAAGTGCCGACGGCAACCCCTCGACTCCAACGGTGATAACCAGGCGACATCCAACCAGCCTTCCATCCCCTCTAGCAGCATGCAGCAACCCACCGGCTACCAGTCCAAGCTCTCTGGACCTGGGCAGCGAGGTGGGGACCGCGAAAGCCACCGGCACATCTTCCTTCCGATGCCATCGTCTTCGACCTCCCATCCAACACAGCTTTGCTCTCATCTCTGTCCTCTTCGCCTCCCTCTCCTCCACACTCTACATTTCCTGCCCTTCCCTTCCTCCATGTGACAAGCTCAGAAAACATGAGTACATGACTTTGGAGAACAGGTCAGAGAGACAGAGTCACAGAGATGCTCCTTGGAGCTGGTGGCTTGGACCTTGGGTCCCACATGTCAGACGGTGGTGGCAATGGAAAGGTAGAAAGAACATCTCACTGAGAAAATTTAAAGGAGTATAGATTATTTTCTCAACCCATCCAACCATTTATTTATTCATTGTTCACTAGTTGCATCAATAGCCGTGACCTTTTCTAATTAAGTAAACTCTCATAACCATCAAAGTAATTTAAACTCATCCTTATTTTTTTAAAGCCTCTCTAAAAATGTTTATATTTGTGGAGGGAGGAAGTCTTCTTTTTGTTGTTTTTCTCTGTTTGATGCAATCACAAACTCACAAATCACAGTACTGTGGAGTGTTTGATGAACAATTAAGACCTCCGCAATTCATATTTTTTATATAATCCGTACTAACTGTGCTTTTTAATATTTGTTGCTGATACTGTTTATCTTTACATTTATTAAGAACGCTCTTCAATAATACAATATTTAATGATAGGTAAAGTCGAGTGATTTTTTCCCTCTCGTGATAATATCCTCTGCCTCGTGCCTTCTGGGAGAAGGTAGGTAAGCCATGCAAATGTGGAACGGCGTTTTTATCAGCACGGGTGGAACGGGCTTTTCGCCTGATTCTCAAGCCCGCAGTGCTGAGTGCTGATTGGCTCTGGTTCCTTTCGATTGGGGCAACCAGAATTCCTCTCTTGTACAATGCACAAAGTACAGTGGCGCGTGCACTGCCGATCTTGTGTACGCAGGGTGTAGGTAACTTGTGGCCGACAAGGCGTGCCATGAAGTTAAGAGTCTGCCGTTCGTTAACTCGAGAGCAGATATATCCATAAGTTAATCTCATACTGGGATATATCATACTCCTAACTAAATTAATTTATTCTAGAATTAAGAAAGCATATAGAAACCAGGAAAGTAATCTTTTGTGTAAAAAAACAGATAAAATATTTTACTAGCATACTCATAAAAGAGTAAGAGTATATTTGGTTCATCCACATGTTGCCACGTCAAAGGTTAAACATGTCGCAGTTTATTAGACCGGCGTTTGCAGTTGTACAACCCTACTTTACTCTTCACTGGCCTATCCTGATTCATACTATCAATATTACTATATTTTGAGACGAATGATGTATTTAAATTTATGTCACATTTATGGCTATACTTTATGGGCCTTGTAACATACTTCTTTCATTTCTAATTGATCATCATATAATTTTTTAAGAATATTTTTAAATGATCATCATATTTGTGGTCATTCACTAAGTCTATTCGTTATTTGTGCATTGAAGTAAATGGATATTGATGCATGCATCTATGCATACAAGTATTTAAAACTAACATGCAATGTTTTGATTTGCTATTGGCTAGAAAATAGTGAGGATAATTCATGCATTGAATTTGTTGTTGTAATAAATATAGTATGAAAAAGCTATTAGCATTTTTAACTTTGTGTATTTATGTAATATGATGATCAATTAAAAAAAAGTATATAACAGGTTAAGTTAGATAAAGTTAGCCATCAACCAAATAACTCTTTAAAAACCAACCTAAAACCAATCTGTAGCCAGCATGCAGCAGCTGAGCAGCGGCAGAAGACGAACAACAGAGGTCGAGAAGACGAGAAGAGAAGATCAGGACTAGCTTTTAGGATCCGACATATCTTCTGTTGCGCACTTATATAAATTTTTAGGCTGAGTTCGGCCCCTGAACTAAATCCCTCTTTTTCCGCGCGCACGCTTTTCAAACTGCTAAACGATGTGTTTTTTGCAAAAAGTTTCTATACGAAAGTTGCTTTAAAAAATCATATGAATCCATTTTGAAAAAAAAATTAGCAAATACTTAGTTAATCATGTGCTAATGAGTCGTTCCGTTTTACGTGCCGAGAAGATTAACTTCCAACAACAAAAAAACGAACTCAGCCTTTAGGTGTGCACGACGGAGCCCCCGACTAGTCTACTACTTTTTTTACATCCCAAATAAATTAATCTAATATAAAATATGATATATTTTAATATTATAAATCTGTTCGAATATCTTATATTAGATTAATTTAATTTGTGACGGAGGAAGTAGTAATACTACATGTTTGAACGGCATATTTTCGGTATATGCCACACGGGTTCCTTTCGCTCGCGTAGCCTGGTGGCCTGGTGTGCCTTTCGCCGGTGCGCGGGTTGTCCAGCAGATGATCGAGCAGAGAGGGTTGTATGGCTTGATGGCGTGTTTGCAGGTAGAAATGTAGAATCAACTCAATAAAGTGCACGTATTACGTTCCCCGGTGTACACAGGATGGGAAAAATACGAGCAATGCATGCTTGGAGGGCGTGACAATTGGATCCTTCTGATCTCCTCCTTTTGAAATGCCAGTGGGACAAAGATTCTGATCTCCATGTTACAATAATCCATCGTGAACAAGTAATAAACTGGCAAACGACTAGTACTCCAATCCGAAGCCAACGTGCAGTCCAGAAGAACGAACCGCACTAGGTTCATTATGTCACTACAGACTCTTTTTTCTTTTTGGATTTAACTCAAGCATTTTGCTAGACAGGATAATTGACCTTCAGAGAAAACGGCATGGGCACATGGACTGGCTAGTCTTGTTCACACCAGGCATCATGGAGAAAATTTTACTTCCCTTCGCTTTTGGCAGTCGCATTTCGGCAGAAACCATCCACCATCCATGCTACAGGAAATAAATTGCAAATCGTACACGGAGTAGCCATCAAACCGGCCGTGTTGCTCTGGGCGAGACTATACATGGTGATCGATGGTGGCTGCCACTTTCTACCGATCACCACAACTTTCGCTAGGCTGCGCGTCGTACGATAATTTACCCGACGAGATGACTGTTGCTGAAATGCTGGTAAACGGCAAACCAGAGCCCTCTAAAGATATACTCGTATGAAAAAAGAACTCTTATCTACTAGTACTATATATCAAAAAGAACATTGGACAAAAACGAGTGCCAAAACAAAAGGCTCGTGGCCTTTCCATCACAGGCGAATGTTGGAAAGGGAAAGAGCGAAGCAGAATAAAAATGTATTTCCGTCCATCTGTGCTGCCCTTTACAAAAGGTTCCTTTCCCTAAAAAAAATGTTTCCTTTCCAAGACGTGGCTGGAGACTGCACTAGTAATTCACGACTGGTACTAATATTTCTGTTATTCAATACGAAACGAACATGTCGAGTACATCAAACGAGATGATGTTCAAGTTCAGCGCACGGAGACACAGGCCCGAATAAGGCAACAAAAGTTTGTCTTTCCAAATCAATATGGCAAATGGGAACAGGCAAACACTAACCAAAAGGCATTTTTCTTCCTGATTACACGAAAGATATGTACATATGCCACCGTACTCGTACCAAGGAGTCCGTTTTCTCAACCAGCGATTAACAGAAAACAGAAAACAGAAAATATGCCAACTTTACAACTTGATCAGAAGTACTCAGGAGCATTACTCTTAGTCTATTACGACCTCAAGAAAACAGAAAAAGAAAAAAAGAACAAAAAGAGAAAAGGTAGCAGTGGTACTAGCGTTACCGGTGCCCGGGGTCTGCACGCTGCACCGGCAACGCACCACCTAGGAGAGGCCCGTTCGCGGCGTACGCGTGAATCTTCACAGGTTACAGGCCCAAGTTCGCCAGGCGCAGGCACGACGCGGTACGCGGACGTCAGGCGACGGGTGGGGCGGCGAGGAGGCAGGCGACGAGGAAGAAGGCGACGACGAAGGGCGTAATCATTACCAAGTTCATCTTGTGGTTGTGGAAGAGCTCCATGGCCATCGTTGGGGCGGCGGCGGCGGCGGCGGCATCCGCATTTTGCGCCTTGCGGAAGAAGAACGCGATAACCGTGGCGCCGATGACGGTGCCGGTGGCGGTGGCGACGCCGACGGGCACGGTGGCGAGTGGGTTCTTGAAGGCGAAGGCAAGGAGGCGCTGCGCCGGCGCGTCGAGCATGCCGACCGCGACGCAAGGGACGAGGAAGCAGACGGCGGCGACGGACACCATCAGGGTCGCCTTGGCGAAGCGCTCCGTGGCGGGTGCGGCGCCGTGGGCATTCGGAAGAAGCACGCCGCGGACGCGCGCGGCGCAGGCGCCCACGACGAGCGCGGCTCCGGCGAAGGCGAGCGCGCCGAGGTCCCCGGACTGGAACAGCGGCAGGAGGATCAGGGTGGCGGAGACGAGGACGGCCACGGCCAGGGACACCGCTAGAGTCATCTTGGCGAACGGGTCATCGACCGCCGCACCCGTTCCGCCGCCTCCCGCGCCGGCCGCAGCGCGCGGCTTGCGGAAGAAACGCGCGAGAAGCATGGTGCCGAGGGCGGGCACGGTGACCGCGGCGATGACGAAGACAACGATGAGGATGTCGACGAGGGGGCTCCCCCCAGCGAAGGGGAGCAAGAGCCTCAGCGCCTCCGGCCCGCCCAGAGCCCCCGCGCCCATGGCGACAACGATGGTATTCCGAAGAGTTGCAGCCATGGGGATGGGGCTTACCGGCTCAGAACTCCCTCACCTTCCGTGCTTAGTGAGGCTCAGCTGCCGATATACTCCGCGCCGGCGCGGCTCTGCTCTTCTCGTCGTCTCTGGTTTGATTTGCGATTCTCGCCGTGGCCGAACCCCTCGTCCGGCTTAATTTATAGGGTTAATTGTATCATGTCACTGTAAATATGATATATTGAAAAAATACCATTACTATTCGTGATATCGGCTACGTGTCACTGGAATTTAAGGAAATTGGAATCATGCCACTCCCGTTCATTTTTCTGTCAACCTCCGTCTAATCCCATCAGTGAAATGTCACTTTTGCCCCTTCCTCTTTCATCCAATGGCTTTCGTCTAATCCCACCAGTGAAATGTTACTTTTGCCCTTTTCCCTTCCATCCAATGGCGCGAAGCCAGCAGAACCTTTCTGATTTCATTTTCTAATTCATCATGAGCTACCAAGCTCCTCCTCCTGCCACAGGTAATTAATTAATCAACCGAACTACTCATCCACTAGCCAAGAGTGCTTGAGCAGCTCATGTGACTTACTCTGAATTTGTAGCTAGTACTATTTCAATTAATTTGTTTTTCTTTTTCTCATGTTGTTCGTGTGATATTAATTCTGCAGGCTACCCCTACCCGGCGCAAGCAGGAGGCCAGCAGCAGCAGGCGTACCCGGCCTACATGGCGCCGCCGTCGGCCGGCTACCCAACCAAGGACGGCCCGCAGGAGCAGTACCCCGCCGGCACCGGCGCCGGGGAGACCACCAGCCGCGGCCACCACCACCACCACCACGACGGCGACGGCTTCTGGAAAGGATAGTCAGTACTAAACCCTTTTCCTAGGTTCCTCCCCCCGTAGGTGCTCCGCGCCTGCGCGGGGGCGTGGCAGAGGCGCCCCGCCGTCGCGGCGCACGCACTCGCCGTCAAGGGTGGGCCCGCGTTCGCGGATGACGCCGTCGTCGGGAACGCGCTCGTCGCCATGTACGCGGCGCTCGGGGACGTCGCCATCTCGCGTGTGGCGTTCGCGTCCCTCCCCGAGCGCGACGTGGTGGCGTGGACCGTTCTCGTCGGCGCATACGCCGATGCCGGGGAGCTGGGAGAGGCCTTCGAGCTGTTCGAGACGATGCAAGAGAGCGGCGTGCGGGCGGATGTGATTTCGTGGAACACGCTGGTGTCCGGGTTTGCAAGGAACGGTGACCTTCAAGCTGTGCTGCACTTGTTCGACGAAATGAGGCTTGTCCCGTCAAGGTGGAGGAGAAGCGAAGAGAGAAAGAGAGAGTGTGCTAACGGAGGTTGACAGAAAAATGAACGGGAGTGGCATGGTTCCAATTTCCCCAAATTCCAGTGGCACATTGTTAACAGTAGATTTTCGCAATCTACTCAGAGAGGAAAAAGAAAACCGACGCGGAGAAAGGGGGTGAAGTTGGAGTCGGACCAAGTCTCGTATCGGACTCGGTAAGCGTATCGGACTGAAAGAAGCGCTAGCAGGAAGAGCATATCGGCCGATACGGATTCAATATGGCCATTGACTGATAGAGCCAGGAAATTGATAGAATTAACATGGGCTTGGTCTGGGCTCGAGATAAGCTTCAAGGAAGTTGCCAAATAGAGATAAGGCTCGGTTTTAGGCAATTGTATCTTGTAAATTAAGTAGATTTAGATCTAATCTTTGGCAGGAGTCTGCCGCAAAGACTTGTTTGTTAGTTAGAGATAAGATCGTGTCCTACACGGACCATGTTGTAATATCGGATATAAATATCCCAGTAGCTTGTACATAGAAGCTCTCTCTGTCACAATACAATACACAAATCAATCTACTTTCGGCGCATCGCCAACCCTCACAAGAGGTTAATCTCGACGAGTTCTTGCTTCCCCAGAGCAGAGGTAAAAACTCGTGCCCGACGATCTACATCGTTGGGGCTAGTGTGTCGCTTTAGGCACGTTAAGCTTCGATGATGTGATCGTCGTTTATCATGCTTTGGACGATTTTCGTAAGTGTATTAATTATGCTTCGCCAGCGATCTACTCGTTTTAGGGTTTATTGCCGATGGTGGTTCAATTATTATGCTTAGTTAAATCTTTCAATGCATCTATCATCCCCAAAAGCAATCGACGACTTGATTTTCTTTGTGTTAAATCTCAATTCACACTTTGAGTTGCCATCAACCTTAGTCCTATTTTGAGATCTAACCCAAAGCCTGTTTTTGATCGTAACTAAGGATAGCGCCGGGTTTTCAGCCGGTTTTATCTAATACATGTAATCACTATAATGTTTTATATATATTTGCCACTTGTATGAGTAGATTGATAAATATAAATGTGTTTATCATAGGTTACTCTTTAGGGTTTGCTTGTGATTGATATATTTATATAAGCCGGTTGGTTCATACAAGTTTGCATTAGAGTATTAGCTAGTTCACTTATCCCTTTTATCCTTCATCGGCCGATGCTGCTAATTGACATTAACATGTTGATGAAGTCCGATGAGATTAGATCTATATTCTGATCTTATTTTATCACAGTTACAAGTGAGCCGATATAGTTTTGCCCTATCGGCTAGGTCATGACAATGCGACATCGGCCTATCGGCCGATCGGTCATTGTTTACTTACATGGTTTGCTTGTTTATCTTGTTGATTGCAGATCAAATCAACTGGCACACCCTACACGCACCTAGGCAAGCCTTTGGACCTGCACTGGAGCTAAGCAGATCTCCCAGGCCGCCGTGGAAACGTGGAATCCGTTTGGTTGCGAGGCGGGTCTAAATTCTACGCTAACACGCTTTTGGCACGCCCAGTGGGACACAAGAACGCAAGCTTCGCGACAACAAGAAGACCACTGCAGGATGTCAAAGCAGAGTGAGATCTCCGAGGAGAACGTCGTCTCTGTGACCGTCGACCAACTCAATGAAGAGCAGAAAGCTGAGATGTACAAGTTGGTCGAGCAATTTCAAAATATGTACCTGCAGACGTACTCTAGGACTCGGCAAGGCACCCTCATTTAGAAATCTAAGGTGGTGATGCCGAGCCCGGGAGATGGAGCCAGCACGTCGGCGGCAGCATACGACCACACTGTCAAGACCGAAGAAAACGCCGCGCCGACGTTGCAAGACCGCATCGACTCCGCAGTTCATTCCGCGCTAGTCAACCAGTCGGGGATCCTGGTAAACACATTGACCAATACGGTCAAATCAATCTTAGATGGTTCCATTCATCAGTACAAGCCTCAAGGGCCGATTTTCTTGCCAGAAAACAAGTTCCCTGCTTATCGGACTTTGAGGACTGATCTAAGCACGGCTCCACAGCCGACGGCGCCGATCCCACCTCCATCGGCCCAACCAGCATCAACCATGCCGCTCGTCCTCGCCAGGCAAGCGGGAGGAAGCCCCCAACACATCACGGAGGAACAATTTGCACAGTGGACGAAGGGGAAACAACCGGTGGTCGAGCCGATGCAGCAAGTTCCAGTCAACCCGTCATCGGCCGGACAACCTCAATTCCCCATGTCTAGTAACCCTCCGCAACCAGCTGCTTACAACGCGCCGCAAGGCTACCAGCAGTACACCGCAGGGCAGTACGATGCACAGAACTTAAATCATCACTTCCAACCGTACTCCCCCAGGCAATATCGGGCAGAGGGCCTGCAGCAGTCTTACCACCAGGAGCACCCACACCAGCCCACAGGATACCGAGCCGACATGATAGCCGAGGTGATGCAAGATCAATTCGGCTTGAAGCCCAAGGAGAGTTCTACAGTGTATCGGCACCCGTACCCCGAGGAGTTCGACAGAGTGCCACTGTCGAGCTGATACAAGATCCCGGACTTCTCCAAATTTTCGGGGCAAGATAACGTCTCTACATACGAGCACGTAAGCCGATTTCTAGCACAGTGTGGGGAGGCATCGGCCATAGAGGCGTTGAGGGTGAGATTTTTCCCTCTGTCTTTGTCAGGGTCAGCATTTACATGGTTTTTCTCTTTACCCTGCAATTCCATCAGAGGATGGATAGATCTTGAGAAGCAGTTTCACAGATACTTTTACAACAACATACAAGAGATGAAACTGTCTGATCTCACTGCCATCAGGCAACGGGTTGATGAGTCGGTCCCAGAATACATCCAAAGATTCAGGGACATAAGGAATTGGTGTTACAGCCTCAGTTTGACCGATTCTCAACTGGCCGATTTGGCGTTTCAAGGATTACTAGGGCCGATACGAGAGAGGTTCTCATCTCAGGAATTCGACAGCCTAGCTCAGCTAGCACAACGAGTATCGGCCCATGAATAAAGATTCCAGGAGGCGAAGAAGTTCGCAAAGAAGATCAATACAGTCTATCAGTACACCTCCGATGAAGACGATGAAGGAGATGCCGATGTCGATCTGGCCGAGTGGGACCGGATGAAGAAGCCGACAACATGCCAGTGGGCCAAGAAGGGCGACAAGGAAGATAAGTACGACTTCGACATCAACAAGGCCGACAAGATATTTGATTTACTCCTGCAAGAAAAGCAGATTCAGTTGCCAGTAGGTCATATACTGCCATCGGCTGAGGAAATCAAGAAGAGAAGATATTGCAAGTGCACAACACATATTCCCATCACACCAATGAATGCAAAATCATCCGACAACAGATTCAATCGGCCATCGAGCAAGGCAGGATCAAGATCGATGATGCCAAGCGGCCGATGAAGATAGAAGGACACCCGTTCCCAGTCAACATGGTGCGGGCGGACAGGGCCGACGGCGATGGCCATCGGACCGGCAAGCGACCTCATCAGACCTCAGAGGGCCTGATTAGAAAATACCAGCGAAGGCGGGAAGAACAAGCACAAGACTACGCCGATCAAGACAACTCTTACGACCCTCATTGGGAGTGCGAGTTTTTTCGGTTCTGCTGGAACGAAGGGATGAGGTTGCCATCAATCTAAGAGTGCCCTGCATGTAATGATGTAGAAAACTCCCACCAGGGCAGCTTGACCAAACAAGTGCATCGGCTGAACAAGCAGAGGAAGTCTGTACATGAAAGACTAGGACCAATGCACCATGATCGTCGGACTGAAGACGACGAGCAAATCCAGAACCCCCAATGGTGCCCAAGCGACGTGTTTAGCAAGACACAAAAACGGCGGGCTCAGAGATTAAGAAGGAAGGAGCAGATCCAGGAGCAGCAGGCGACAATAGCCCATCGGCCCGCCAAGACCAAGAAAGAGTGGAGGATAAAATCTGCAGTGGTCAAGGCCGATGAGGGCACCTCCGAATCAGCTCAAGCTCCTACGTCTGCAAAAGGTAAAGGTGTAGCATCGGCTTCTGTTAATATGGTTTTCATATTGCCAGCAGAATACAGCGTGCAGACGGCCGATGAAGCGGTAGCCGACGATGAGCTGTCCTCGGCTAAGCTACAGTTGTCGCCAGATCAAGCCATGTTCGACAAGCCAGTCGACACCAGCTACAGGCACCTCCGGCTGTTATACATCAAGGGATTCGTCAATGGGCGGCCGATGACGAAGATGCTGGTCGATGGTGGCGCGACAATGAATTTAATGTCATATACAACCTTCAGGAAGCTTGGAAAAGTACCTGAAGACCTCATCAAGACCAACATGGTGCTAAAAGACTTTGGTGGCAACGCATCCGAGGCGAAGGGGGTGCTAAACGTGGAGCTCACCGTGGGCAACAAGACGATACCCACCACCTTTTTTGTCTTTGATGGAAAGGGTTCCTACAGCTTGTTGTTGGGACGAGATTGGATCCACGCAAATTGTTGCGTCCCGTCAACAATGCATCAGTGCCTCATACAGTGGCAAGGGAACCAAGTCGAGATCGTGCAGACTGATCGGTCAGTCCACGTGGCCAATGCCGATCTCGCAGTTTGGGAGATGGAGGGAATTGATTGCCTGGCTGGACGAGTTTGGGAAGCCGATTTCTTCAAAGTAACTGATTGTGACATCGAGACGATAGACGATCAAGACAAGCAGTTGCTTTAACAAAGATGTGCCATCCACTGCCCAAGATGAGCAAGCTAGTCCCTACACAGATGATGCGGTGGATGAGTTAGATGGAAAATTGGGAATGGGCTTTACGTCGGCCAATCAACTCGAGGAGGTTGATATAGGATCAGGTGATAGATCTAGGCCGACGTGTGTAAGTGCTAACCTGTCAAGGGAATATAAGAATAATTTGATAAATCTTTTGAAAGAATTCATAGACTGTTTTGCATGGGAATATCATGAGATGCCCGGGTTAAGCCGATCGATCATAGAACATCGGTTACCTATCAAACCAGGCTATCGGCCATTTAAACAAGCTCCTAGGAGGTTTAAGGCCGATATGCACGAAACTATCAAAGCAGAGATCACAAGGCTTTACAACACCAATTTTATCAGACCCTACTGGTACGTAGAGTGGATTTCTAATATAGTTCCAGTGTTGAAGAAAAACGACAAGCTTAGGGTGTGTATCGACTTCAGAGACCTAAACAGAGCAACACCAAAAGATGAGTACCCTATGCCACTGGCCGATTTGCTGGTTGATGCCGCATCTGGACACAAGATCATCAGCTTTATGGATGGGAACGCAGGCTACAACCAGATTTTCATGGCCGAAGAAGACATCCACAAGACAACCTTCAGATGCCCGGGGGCAATCGACCTATACGAGTGGGTTGTTATGACTTTCGGTTTGAAAAATGCTGGAGCTACCTATCAGAGAGCTATGAATTATATTTTTCATGATCTTATTGGCTCGCTGATTGAGGTTTACATCGATGACGTCGTCGTGAAGTCCAAAGAGTACGATATGCACTTGGCCGATTTACGCAAAGTACTAGAAAGAGCGAGGAAATATGGTTTAAAGATGAACCCTAACAAATGTGCCTTTGGCGTATCGGCCGGCCAGATTTTAGGTTTCTTGGTCCATGAAAGAGGAATTGAGATTACACAGAAGAACATTGATGCTATAAAAAATATCAAGCCTCCAACCAACAAGACCAAGTTACAATCTCTGCTCGGCAAGATCAACTTTGTCCGACGTTTTATATCAAACCTGTCAGGCAGGATGGAGCCGTTCACTCCATTGTTAAAGATAAAGGACGATCAAGAATTTGTATGGGGTGATAAGCAGCAAAAGGCGTTGGACGATATCAAGGACTATTTGACTTCACCTCCAGTGTTAATCCCTCCACAGAAGGGAGTCCCATTTAGGCTGTACCTATCGGCCGATGAGAAGTCTATCGGCTCAATTTTAGTTCAAAACATTGATGGCAAAGAAAGAGCTATTTTCTATGTCAGTAGGAGGTTGTTAGATGCTGAAACAAGGTACACGCCAGTGGAGAAATTATGTCTATGCTTATATTTTTCATGTACTAAGTTGAGGCATTATTTACTTTCCAATGAGTGCATTATGGTAAGTAAGGCCGATGTGATGAAATACATGCTATCGGCCCCTGTTTTAAAAGGGAGAATTGGGAAGTGGATTTTTGCCTTAACAGAGTTTGACCTCAGATATGAATCGACCAAAGCAATTAAAGGACAAGCCCTGGCCGATTTCATTGTTCAACACAGAGATGATTCAATTGCATATGCAGACATTGTGCCATGGACACTGTATTTTGATGGATCCGTTTGCAGACATGGATGCGGTATCGGCCTGGTCATCATATCCCCTCGGGAGGCAAGCTTCGAGTTTGCCTTTACTATCAAGCCTTATTATAATAACAATCAAGCAGAGTATGAAGCTGTTCTTAAAGGTTTGCAGTTATTATAAGAGGTCGAGGACGATTCCGTAGAGATCATTGATGATTCACAGTTGGTAATTAATCAACTTTCCGGGGAGTATGAATGCAAGAATGATATTCTCAGAGTTTACAATGAGGAGTGCAAGGAGTTGCTACAAGTTTTCAAGATTGTGACGATGAGGCATATACCCAGGAAGCAGAACTTCGAGGCCACTGATTTAGCTCAGGGGGCATCAGGATACAGGCCGATGGCCAAAGATGTTCAGATTCAGATTGCTGTCGTGGATGCCAATGACTGGAGGTTTGCTATCATTGATTATTTGAAAAACCCTTCCCAGTCGGCGTCGCGAAAAATGAAATACAAAGTCTTGCATTATGTCCTGTTAGATGATGATCTATACTATCGGACGATTGATGGTGTCTTGCTTAAGTGCCTAGGTCTAGAGGAGGCCAAAGTTGTTATGAGCGAGGTACATGACGGGATTTGTGGAACCCATCAATCGGCCCATAAAATGAGATGGCTTTTGAAGTGCCTTGGATATTTTTGGCCAACAATGCTTGAGGACTGTTTCAAATATTACAAAGGATGTCAAGATTGCTAAAAGTTTGAAGCAATTCAGAGAGCACCGGCATCGGCTATGCATCCAATCATAAAGCCGTGGCCATTTCGAGGATGGGGTATAGACATGATCAGACAAATTAATCCACCATCAAGTAAAGGGCACAAATATATCCTAGTAGCTACAGACTACTTCACCAAGTGGGTTGAGGCCATCCCTCTTAAGAAGGTTGATTCCAAGGATGCAATTCAGTTTGTCAAAGAGCATATTATATATCGGTTTGGATTACCACAAACATTGACTACAGATCAGGGATCAATTTTTGTATTCGATGAGTTTGTGCAGTTTGTCGACATCATGGGCATCAAGCTGCTAAATTCTTCTCCATATTATGTACAAGCTAAGGGGCAGGCAGAAGCTTCTAATAAGACTTTAATCAAGTTGATCAATAGAAAAATCGATGAACAGCCGAGGCAGTGACATACCACGCTGGCCGATTCCCATTGGGCGTATCGGATGGCTTGTCACGGTGCAATTCAAGTGCCGCCGTATCAGTTGGTTTATGGACATGAAGCTGTGCTACCCTGGGAAACCAATATCGTCTCAAGAAGGAATGCTTTGCAAGACGACTTGATAGCCGATGAGTACCACAATCTTATGGTTGATGAGTTAGATGATTTGGCACACGTCCGATTGCGGGCCTTGGAGAAAATCAAGCGAGATAAAGATAGAATTGCTCATCATTATAACAAAAAAGTTATTGCCAAGTCATTTAAAGAGGGGGATCTTGTTTGGAAATTGATACTGCCGATTGGTTCCAGATATAATAAATTCGGCAAGTGGTCACCTAATTGGGAAGGTTCTTTTCAGATTCATCAATGTATTCCTCGCAATGCTTATCTGCTCAAAGGATTAGATGGAGAAATTTATGGCAGAGCTCTTATTGGCAAATACTTAAAGAAATATTATCCTAGCGTCTGGATCGATTCATGATCGGCTTGCCAGCCGATTTATGATAATAGCCGATGTGGTACACATCGTCTTTAGATGGCCGATATGCATTATCGCCCTTAGTTCAAATTTTACAACATGAGCCCTCATTTTCTAAAATTTGGGGGGCATATATATATATATATATATATACAAGCAGGGTTATCTTTCAAGATTCTTCAAGTTTACTAGGTCGAAATTTTATGGATTTCAAATTTCTCAGACTTGAATTTTTTCAGTATTGATCAGATCAAATTCGGCTGATTGGCCGATGAGATTTATATTAGTCGAAACAGGAGGTCATTTTCTTACAAGAAGGACATACAAATATATTACATCAGCCTATAAATTTTTCGATAGCTGCAATGGCCTTACGGCGGATTTGATCAATATCCTCTATTGCTTGGGCGTCATTGGCCATTGACCCTGGAATTGGTTTCAAGGATTTGCTCAGGGTTGAAAGGTATTTGGCCGATGCCTTCAGTTTCGCCGTTTGGTCTTCTATGGCCTTCGGTGATGCAGCTATCCCAGCCTCGACTTCTTGGATCTCCTTACGAGTTGCTTCTAGCCTTGACGCTAGGTCTGCTTCGAGCCGACGGAGTTTTTCGAGTCTGTTCTTTAAGACAATCGGCTCGACAGCCAGCTCATCCAACCTGGTTTTGTCAGAATTGACTTGAGCTTTGCTGGCGGACAAGGCCGATTCCAAGCCTTCATGTTCCCGCCTTTCCGCAATCCTTTCTTTGGCCTTATGAAGTTTGAAGTTATATTGTTCCAAGAAGATAGCTGGCGTCAAGACTTCCATCAGATCTTCAGGGAGTTGGTCTTGGATTTCTTGAACCCTGCTCCTGACAGGATTGCAGTTCTCCACCAGAGACTCCAAGGATGCTTCCAGCCGATTAGCGATGTTGGACAGCCGGTTCTTCAATTCGTCAGAGATTGATGCCTTGGCTGTGATGGGTGGCTCTTTGTCCTCGTCATCAAGAAATTGGCCGATATTAAAAGAAAACATATCGGCAAGGTTCTGCAAATATCAACATGGGACATGGTTAGCCTAGCCAGATAAGAAACCGGTAAAGGAATCAAAGTGATCTGGCTTACCTGTTATGGGGCATCGGCTGTGCTTGCATCGGCCTCCTCTTGTTGTCTTGAGACAGTAGGTGAGGGGGTTGGCCGATGTGGTGCGGGTGATGGAGCTCGCGGCTAAAGAAAGGCAAGAGAATGGTGATCAGATCTATGTTACCAGAGGGGCAATATAAAAATTAATTCTTACCAAAGCAATCGGAGAGGGTGGTGGAGAAGGAGATGGTGTTCTCAATCGGGCCTTGGCATGTTCTCGCCTTTGCAAGGTTGTCTTCTTAGTTCTTGCCAAAGGGGCCGATTGAGTTCTTTCTTTCAGCAAAGATGATGCGACGACCTGAAAAGAATATCAAGCTATAGTATACCAGCAGAAGGAGATTACATAAATTCAAGAAAGGGATTGTATCGACCTTGCGGACTGCATGTCTAGTTCTCCTTGGTTGAGCAGCTCGGTCATCGGCCGGTGGGTTCGTAGTGGTCTTGGCTGATGGCTCCTTAGCAGTTTTGGCCGATGGATTTTCTTCTTCAGGCAGATCGGCGGCTGTTGCATCGACCTCTTCCTCCATTACTTGTTCATCGACGAATTTTTCCACGGAAGGGTCTAGTTCATCGAGATCGGCTTGATCATCAGTCTTGGGTTTCTTGCTGGTTTTCTGGGTCTTTTCTTTTGCTGGTGTTGGCGTATAATTTAGACCCGCCTCACGACCAAACAGGTTCCACGTTTCCACGGCGGCCTGGGAGATCTGCTTAACTCCAGTGCAGGTCCAAAGGCTTGCCTAGGTGTGTGTAGAGCGTGCCAGTTGATTTGATCTGCAATAAACATGATAAACAAGCAAACCATGTAAGTATACAATGGCCGATTGGCCGATAGGCTGATGTCGCATTGTCATGACCTAGCCGATTGGGCAAAGCTATATCGACTTGCTTGTAATTGTGGTAAAACAGCATCAAAATATAGATCTAATCTCATCGGCCTTCATCAACATGTTCATGTCAATTAGTGGCATCGGCCGATAAGGGATAAAAGAAATAATCGCACTAGCTAATACTCTAATGCAGACTTGTACAAACCAATCAACTTATATAAATACATCGATCATAAGCAGACCCTAAAGGATAACCTATGACAAATGCATTCATATCTGCCAATCTACTCGTACAAGTGGCAAATACATATAAAAACATTATAGTAATTACATGCATTAGATAAGACCCGAGATTACAACATGGTCCTTATAGGACACGATCTTATCTCTAACTAACAAATAAGTCTTTGCGGCAGACTCTTGCCAAAGATTAGATATAAACCTACTTGATTTACAAGATACAATTGCCTAAAACCGAGCCTTATCTCTATTTGGCAACTTCCTTGAAGCTTATCTTGAGCCCAAACCAAGCCCACGCTGACCCTGTCAACTTCCTGCCTCTATCGGCCGATGACCACATTGAATCCATATCGGCCGATACACCTTTACTGCAAGTATCCCTTTCAATCCGATACGTTCACCAAGTCCGATACGATGCTTGGTCCGACTCCAACTTGATCCTTCTCTGCTTCGGTTTTCTCTTTCCTCTTCGAGTAGATTACGAAAATCTGTTGTTAACACATGCCCCCCAATTACGCTTCTTATATAATGTGGTGGAATTAGCTCCGAGGAACCCATTGACTTCTTTGCTAGGGTTTGTCTGAAAACCGCGCAGATCCAGACTCATAACTTCTTGCCGATTTCTTCAAACTAGGATTTCTGCTTTTGCCCCCCGGATCATTACCTTATATCACTGTTCATATGCCGTAGGTCTTCAAAAATCAAATCTTAATCCCTACCAACGACAAATCCCATCGGTTCCTTCTAGGCCCCATGGGCAACTGCGACCCAACCTGGCTGATAAACGCAGAGACAAACAGAGTTCCTTTTAAACAAGCCAAGCCCAATGTTTTTTCTTGGAAGCACACCTTCAGATCCTGGCCGTCAAAGTTCAATGGCTACAAGACCTGGCACAAGAGGATTGCTGCAACCAAGCAGGTTCACTGGGATGAAATAGGAATCGGCCAATGCATCACTCTGTCCCTGGCCGATACCAAAAAGAATGAACCACTCATGTCAGCGGCCACCTATTTCTAGTCTAGCACCTTGAACGCTTTCCTATTCTGGCAAGGTTCGATGACCCCAACATTAATTGACGTCAAGATGCTGACATGACTAGATATCCAATCTGAGATCAATCCCTTCAACCTCCTAACAAACAGCAGCCATAAGTTGAAAACCAAGAAGATTGGAGGCTGGTCTGGGTATATTTCTGAGCATATGGAACAAGGATCCGTCTCAGAGAGAGAACATGTGGCCTTTCTGACCCTATGGTTAGAAAGATTTGTCTTCTGCGGATCAACCTGCGGCCCTACTCTAAATTGCCAACACTTGGCTCAAGCTCTGGTTGAGAAGAAACAAATCTCCCTTGGCCAATATCTCCTTGGGGCTGTCTATCGGCTGCTTCATACTGCCACTCAGGATCTGATGCTGAAACAAACTGTGGCGCATGGAGGACCATGGTGGTTTATCCAACTCTGGTTAACTATCCATACCAACACCATAATTGATCGGCCTCCATTATCGGACTCCTGCTTCCCGTCAAAGTATGCCAATCATGAAGACCCCAGAACCAGAAGATACATGTCCTTTGGAGAAGCGGCCTCTGTTTATCCTGGAGCAGATCAATCGGCCGAAGACATGTCCACATGGTTCATCCGATTCTACACCGGCCCCCCATCAATTAGGATGGACATGTTCATCTACACCTCAGATCAAGACTTTGAACTCCCTGATGATCTCCACTTGGACCTGGTAAATGATGATATGGATTCACGAGAGTCATTTATGATCGGCATCACCCCATGCCTGCTCCCAGTAGGCATATTCCAAGGAAGAAGCACCAGCTTGTCTTATGAATTCTACAATCCCATGGTGGCAACTAGACAGTGCGGGCTTGGACAACTTCCTGTCAACCTATATCGGCCGATGACCACATTGAATCCGTATTGGCCGATACTCCTTTACTGCAAGTATCCCTTCCAGTCTGATACGTTCACCAAGTCCGATACGATGCTTGGTCCGACTCCAACTTGGTCCTTCTTCTCTGCTTCAGTTTTCTCTTTCCTCTCCGAGCAGATTACGAAAATCTGCTGTTAACAGCTGGTACCTTTTTTTTAGGAGTTTCTTTAGTTATCGGCCCTTGGAGTAGTGATGATACCTTTGGGGCAGTAAGGCCGATAATCGACTCCAGAATAGTACTTCCTGATGGAGCCAGGGCTTGAGCATAAGATATTTTCCGCCCACTATTGCTGACTGATGATATTGGGGCCTAACAGGAACCGGTGTGACTTGTCGTTGGTGGGGATCAAGATCTGGTTTTTGAAGACCTATGACATGAGAACAACGATGAAAAATAAAATTTGGGGGGCAAGAGCAGAAACCCTAGTTTGAAGAACTCGGCGGGAAAACGAAAATGTGAACTCAGAAAGGATTGACTCACCACGGGGATCTCAGAAGCGTAGAACGGTAAGGAGGCCATTGATGATCTTGAGGAGGTCACCGATAAGGGGTCGATGCCGATGGGACATCGAGATGTCGCCGAAGTTGAAAAGCGCGAGTGGCTAACGAAGAAATGCGCGAGGAAATCGGCGGCGGAGGGCTGCGAATCTGGATCTGTGCGGTTTTCAGACAAACCCTAGCGAAGAAGTCGATGGGTTCCTCAGAGCTAATTCCGCCACATTATATAATGAAGCGAAATTGGGGGGCATGTGTTAACAACAGATTTTCACAATCTACTCAGAGAGGAAAAAGAAAACCGACGCGAAGAAAGGGGGTGAAGTTGGAGTCGGACCAAATCTCGTATCGGACTGGAAGAAGCACTAGCAGGAAGAGCATATCGGCCGATATGGATTCAATATGACCATTGACTGATAGAGCCAGGAAGTTGATAGAGTTAACATGGGCTTGGTCTGGGCTCGAGATAAGCTTCAAGGAAGTTGCCAAATAGAGATAAGGCTCGGTTTTAGGCAATTGTATTTTGTAAATTAAGTAGATTTAGATATAATCTTTGGCAAGAGTCTGCCGCAAAGACTTGTTTATTAGTTAGAGATAAGATCGTGTCCTACACGGACCATGTTGTAATATCGGGTATAAATATCCCGGTAGCTTGTACATAGAAGCTCTCTCTGTCACAATACAATACACAAATCAATCTACTTTCGGCGCATCGCCAACCCTCACAAGAGGTTAATCTCAACGAGTTCTTGATTCCCCAGAGCAGAGGTAAGAACTCGTGCCCGACGATCTACATCGTCGGGGCTAGTGTGTCGCTTTAGGCACGTTAAGCCTCGATGATGTGATTGTCGTTTATCATGCTTTGGACGATTTTCGTAAGTGTATTAATTATGCTTCGCCAGCGATCTACTCGTTTTAGGGTTTATTGCCGATGGTAGTTTAATTATTATGCTTAGTTAAATCTTTCAATGCATCTATCATCCCCAAAAGCGATCGACGACTTGATTTTCTTTGTGTTAAATCTCAATTCACACATTGAGTTGCCATCGACCTTAGTACTGTTTTGAGATCTAACCCAAAGCCTATTTTTGATCGTAACTAAGGATAGCGCCGGGGTTTCAGCCGGTTTTATCTAATACATGTAATCACTATAATGTTTTATATGTATTTGCCACTTGTATGAGTAGATTGATTAATATAAATGTGTTTATCATAAGTTACTCTTTAGGGTTTGCTTATGATCGATATATTTATATAAGCCGGTTGGTTCATACAAGTTTGCATTAGAGTATTAGCTAGTGCACTTATCCCTTTTATCCTTCATCGGCCGATGCTGTTAATTGACATTAACATGTTGATGAAGGCCGATGAGATTAGATCTATATTTTGATCTTATTTTATCACAGTTACAAGTGAGCCGATATAGTTTTGCCCTATCGGCTAGGTCATGACAATGCGACATCGGCCTATCGGCCGATCGGTCATTGTTTACTTACATGGTTTGCTTGTTTATCTTATTGATTGCAGATCAAATCAACTGGCACGCCCTACACGTACCTAGGCAAGCCTTTGGACCTGCACTGGAGCTAAGCAGATCTCCCAGGCCGCCGTGGAAATGTGGAACCCGTTTGGTTGCGAGGCGGGTCTAAATTCTACGCCAACACACATAGCCGATATCACGAATAGTAATGACATTTTTGTAATATGTCATATTTGCAGTGGCATGGATCCAATTAACCCTAATTTATAGGTGTTGATTAACGGCATATTCTTGGCAGCTGTAGGGGCACTGCTGATTTGCTGAGCTGCTGTGCTGACACATACTAGCACATCTTTTCCACCCTGTGGTCCCAGGACAGAAAAGATTCGCAACTAGTAGATGCGTGTGCTGGAGTACTACTATGTTGCCGGAGTACACATATTTTTGGCAGACCCCTGCCAAAAGTTGAAGATGTTGAAATGGATTGCTGATTTGGGTTATCGAGAGAGTTCATCGTAACGTCAATAACCACGAGGTTATCACGGTAATTGCCCTAACCATAGAAATATGATAGGGGTTACCAGTGATAGGGTTTGATAAAATTTAAGAAAATTTAAAATTTTAAAAAAAATCAAAAAAATTCATGGATGCAGTTCTTGTTTTATAGTGGTAGATGGTGAAGAAATTTTTTGAAAAAAAGTAAGACAAATTCAAATTTAAGGGCTAAACCAAAAATCAATTAGAAAATAGAAAAAAATAATGGAATGGGCCTTATCTGGCACTATTCATTTGGCCCATTAAGGCCCATAAATAGAGAAAATATCTCTTGGGTCCTCTTTTCTCTCTCTATCGCTCTCTCTTGCTCGAGGTCGGTTGCTGAACCTCAGGGGCGACAGAAGAGGTGGCGCTGGTGCCAAATCCGTCACTTCCGTGCCGGCAAGTGACAAAACCGCACTGTAGGCCACGGTAATCGCGCGATATACTGCAGTAACCGTCCACGCGGGCGGCGCCATGGTAACCTTCCCTCTCTTACCGGTAATCGCGAGATTTACGCGGTTACCGCACGATATTAGGAGGTAACCGCCGGCCATTTTAGCAATCCTTAGCCACCGTTTGGCGCGGTAACCGCCGCTTACCGCATGGTAATTGTGGGTGAATCCGTGATTATCACCCGAAAACCACGGTTTTTGACATATTAGGATTTGTGACAATAATGCGAATATATTTCGGGTTTGTGACAACGAAGCCTTTTTTGGGTTTGGGGTCAATGTTTTGCAAGTTGTAGCCTAAGTTGTATTTTGGTTTATGACAAATACATTGTGCAAGATTGATGTTAGTTGAGATATGAAGATTTGTGAAATATGGTAGTGATGTGGAAAATGGTTTTGTATAGTATGTTATTTTTTGGGTGAGTACATATGCTTATGTTTAGTGATGTAAATTTATTTTTAATGATAGTGGGTCATTTGTTGCTCATGTAAAATATGGTAGTGATATACAAGTAATGTTAATTTGTTATTAGATTACGTGGTTAGTGATTTCTTTCATAATGACATACTTTTTTATATGATTCAGGGTGGAGATTGCAAATAGTAGGGATCCTGTGTGAGAGCACGGGGAGAACATACCTTCTGGATTTTGTTGTAAGTACTGTCATCAGAAAAGGAGTGGTGGTGGGGCAACTAGACTTAAAATCCACTTGGCTGGAAAAGGGAAGGAGACAACATATTGCAATTCAGTGCCCACAGATGTCCATGATTACTTTGTCCACGAGTTGGATAGGATTAAAGAATCAGGTGACAAGCGTAATAATGATAGGTCAAGAAGGGTTGAAGCGGCAATGTTGAACTATTTTGACCTAACAGGTGATACTGACGAGGAGGAACAAATGAAAGCAGCCATGTAAGCCTCACGGCAAGAGAAAAATTTTAGGAGGGATGTGCAGGATCGAGGTGGCACATACGAGCATGCGGTGGAAGTGGATCCGCGCAGCCTGAGACCCGGCAGAAGTAACCCAATTGCCAATTTGCTACGAAGGGCTACATCTCATAGAGAGTCACTTGCTGTGAGAGATTATAATCTAGCAGCCGCCAAGTCCCTTGTGCAGACACGCATTGACATAGGTTTCTTCACAAAGAAGGGGAAGCAAGTTAGGGAGGCCATTGGTAAGTCGTGGGCAAGGTTCTTCTTTACCTTTGGCATCCTGCAAAAAATGCCGATAATCCTTACTTTGTTAGCGCCATTCGTGAGACACAGAAGTGGGGTACATATGCACTTACTACGGAGTTACATTTTCCTAATAGTTTATAGACTATTTATGTGATATATTAAATGTAGGTAAAAACATACCTTCTCCAAGTGGTAAGGAGATAGATGGCAAATACCTTGAAGCGATAGAGAAGGACGTAAAGAAGCAATTCGAGAGGTTCTAGCACGATTGGGATGAGTATGGTGTTACTATAATATGTGATTCTTGGACTGGACCAACGGGTATGGCTGTCATCAACTTTTTGATATATTGCAATGGAATAATGTTCTTTCACAAGTCCATTGATGCAACGGGCCAAAGCCAGGATGCTAGCCTCGTACTTAAGGTGACGACGTTGATGCAACAAATTAGCCTCATATGTTATCATCAAGTTTAGGGTGATGGATTTATTTGTACTATCTGATTTACTAATGCAGTTGATAAGGAAGGTCGTACGTGAAGTAGGCCCTCAAGTGTCGTGCAAATTATCACTGACAATGGGTCAAACTACAAGAAGGCTTGTAGACTGTTGTGGCAACCTTTTGTGGCTCACACAATAAACTTAATGCTCAAGGAGGGTGAAAAAATGCCAGACCATGATATGGTGATTGCGAGTGGTAGAAAAATTTGCAGATGGTTATACAATCACTCCGAGCTGCACGCTATGATGGTCTCAGCTATAGGTGGTGAATTAGTTAAGTGGAATGCTACGCGGTTCGACACCCACTACATGTTCCTCCAGAGTTTTCTTAGGAAGCGAGATCAATTCATGCAGTGGATGGCTTCCTCTAGCTTCATGCAAAGTAAATTCAGTGGCACAGCGGATGGTAGATATGCACACGCCTGCCTATCTAGCATTAGTTGGTGGGAGAACTTCGAGGCAGTAGTGAATTCAGTGCAACCGATGTACTCCTTCCTTCGGTTTGCTGATGAGGACAAGAACCCCAATTTGAGTGAGGTTCTTCTGAGATATCAGCTGTTGAGAATGGAGTACGACAGTCTATTTGCTTGTGAAAAGGAGAAGTATGACGCTTACATGGATATTGTGGACAGAAGAATGCATGATCTCACCAATGAAACACTCATCAATGCCAGTCAGTAGCGGTCTTAACATAATTTTTCAATTCGTAGTACATAACTCTTGAAGTAATGTGTGCCATGTTTTGTAGCTACGACATTGAACCCAGAATGCACTACGCG
The DNA here is from genome assembly GCA_008326285.1 of Oryza officinalis. Classification (NCBI taxonomy): domain Eukaryota; kingdom Viridiplantae; phylum Streptophyta; class Magnoliopsida; order Poales; family Poaceae; genus Oryza; species Oryza officinalis. The sequence continues at coordinate 7,028,514 of BDMV01000006.1, read as the reverse complement.
TACACTGCAAGTGCGACTGTCTTCCAAGACCTCCATCAGACCTTCGAGTGGATGACGGACATCAACACAGCCGCTGTCGCTTTGTTGGAGGTTGAGATGTATCACTGCAAGATTGGCAAATTTGGTAAGCCGCTTGCAACAAAGATGGCGATCGATGGGAAAACTTCCCTTGGTATGTTTTTGCTAATGCAACTATCAAAATTCCTAATGATTTTGGTGTATTCAGAATTATAAAATGACATGTAATTTGGCATTTACAGCACAATGGTGGTCTATGTTCGCCTCAGACACACCAACCTTGAAGAAGCTTGCGTTGCGTATGGTTGGTCAGTGTTGCTCTTCAAGTGGATGTGAACGAAATTGAAGCACATTTGCATTCATACATACAAAGGTCCATAACAAACTTACACACAAGAAGCTCAAAAGCTTGTGTATGTCAACTACAACCTTCATCTGAGAATACAGCAAGCAAATGCCCAAGTTAGGAAGGAGGATGATGATCCCCTACAGAGGCTAGCGGACCTTTCATTCTATGACACTAACAATCAGATTAAGGATTGGATGGACAATGCTCGGTCCAATGCTTGTTCTAAACTTGGTGAAGACTCAACTGAGAGTAAAGCTCCCGTACCTAGTCTATTTGTATCCAACCTAATGGACTTGACTGACCTCCAAAGGACTATAACGCCCGTGTTTTTCATAAAACCTCATTTTATGATTGATTTTAGTGTCGCTCTTTCCTTTCGTTCAAAATCTCCGAAAAATTTCAAAGTTAGTTTTAATCTTGTTTTTGTTTATTTCCCGGTCGTATCAAATCATTTTCTTCCCATCCAAATATTTTGAAATATTTTTGGACTTCTATCGCCCAGTGATTATCCTTCCCTTTTCATAATACTTTTCCCACACCCGGAACTCTTTGCACCTTCTTTAAGTCAAGCAAGCAAACTATATTCATCCGACACTCGTACAAACATACTTTTTTTACCTCTTTTTTCCTAAACTCCCTGCAAACCCGAAGATAAGGCGTCGCTCCCTGCAAAACCAATGGTTAGGCACTGTTCTACTGTTGCACAGTGAAAGTTGGCATCGTCTCCATCTTCTCTGCTGAGGTTAGGCACTGCTCCACGCCGCTCGTCGAGCAGGTTTGGCAGCAACAGCAGCAAGGAAAGCCTGTAGATGGAGAGGCAAGCACAGTCACAACTATCGCGGCTCTCGTGGCCGGAATCACCACGGACAGTATAAATACCCAAGAAACTTACTGTGGAGTTTCTCAGCCACTTCACCACTCCATTTTTACCATTACGGAGCCGATTCGCCGAAGTCTCGGAGTTCATCACGTTGAGGTGGCTGACCTCCTTCTCCCCTTCTCCTTCCTGCTCCGGTCCTTCCTTCCTCCTCCCTACCCGGCGCCGACGCCGCCCACATCACCGCGCATCACCGCCGGCAGCCAGCTGCCCGGCCAACATCCCCGTGTGCCGCCTTCCTGGCCGCCGTCAGCCACCACCACCCCATCGCCAAGCCCCGCCGTTGGCCGCTGCCACCCTGCCGCGTGCGCCCGGCCGCCGTCACCACCCAGCCGCCGAGCGCCCCTCCTCCTCTCTTCTCGGTCATGAAGGAGAGAAGAAGGAGACCAGAGAAAAGAAAGAAAGAGAGAAGAAGAGATAAGAAGGAGAGAAGAAGAAAAGAAAAAATAATAATAATAAATAGAGAGACCTGCGGGCCCTACCTTTTCCCTCCCCCTTTGACCCTTCTTTTGACCTAACAGTTGGGCCCCACTCAGAATATTCCCTGGAATATTTCTCTCTATTCTATTAATCCCACCAAAAATCCCCTAAACTTCAAAAATCCATATCTTTTCATCTCTAACTCCATTTGACTCCATTCAAGTTTCAAAATCTTTCTAAAATTCTCCTCTATTTTACTGGCTCTGTATTTTTTTCATGTTTTGTTTTGTTTTAGCAGTGGTTTTATGTATTGATTGTTTTCTCGCGTATAAAGTCCGAGGTGGACGAAGGATTCGCGCAGGAATTCGACATTCTGTTCATTGCCATGGATCAAGGCAAGCCCCATTGACCACTTATTGCACCTATATTTTTAACTAAGTATTTTGTTTGCCAAATTGCATGCTTTAGGTCGCACCATCGGCCACGATTTGAATACGAGTCGTCGGACCTACCTAGTAGTCGTGTTTTTAATTATATAGGAATTGATAACCTCTCCCCTTGTAACTCCATCATATATTTCGTCGGTATTGACAATGCCAAAGTAGATTACCTATAGGCTACGATTGTACTGTCGTGCAGGAAAAACTTGGATACTTATTATTATTCATTTATTTTGAAAACCCAGCGAGATGTTGGTGTGGTTATGAAGTAGAGAAATGTTTTATAAAAATTTGATGATGCGGGAGTCAGTACCTTGGTGGTTTAGCTATGCATTATCCATAAGGACCGTTTTCTTTGGGAAATTCATCCAAACATATGACAGTACGACCACACAGGTATAGTGAGATGCCCCTGGCTGAGTAAATAGCTAAAACATAGGTGTCCAGTATGTTAGCGGTTGAGGAGCACTGGTATGGTGGCGTACATGGCAATCCCCTATAGTGGGGATGTGTCGGAGTCCATACGGTGGGGCCTGAGTAGATAAGGGCTTGAAATTTGGCCTGATGCTTGGTGGAGAGACTCCACCCAACTGTGGGACACGGGATATTTATGGGTTAGTTATGAAAAAGCCTTGTAGTGAGCTCTCCTTTATCGACCATGCCTAATCCATATGTGTTCGGTAATGTGAGGAGTTCACGGCTTGTGGGTAAAACTTGCAACCTCTGCAGAGTTTAATTAAACTGTTTAAACAGTCGTGCCCACGGTCATGGGCGGATGTGAGGTGTTTCTCATAGCGTAGTGTTTTGTTTTAAACTTGATAAAAGGATTCTTGGGATGAGAATCGTTACCAGAGTTTGCCTTTGTGACAGACAGTCAGCCTTCGTGATTAGGAACGAGCCTGTGTGACTCAGGGTGCTGATTGGCACCAAGGTGTGGGCCGAGATGGCCGAGGTAGAGTGGCTGAGATGGCCTAGTAATGCTGAGATGGCACGATGTTCATATTATAGCTTACTATAGTGACAACTTGTTGCAAAGCAACCTATGGAATGGAGTGAGGCGTGAGCCTTACTTCGAAACTAAAAATTGACACATTAGAGGTTTACAACTAAATTATTTAAAAACTTTGGATTTCCAAATAAAACCGTTTCACCCCTTGTTATTAGCTTTGCATGTCATATTTTTCCCGGTCTTGCTGAGTACACTGAGTACTCACCCTTGCTATTATTATTATTTATAGAGTTAGAAGGAGAATACCCCGACCTTTCAGCCGAGGCCTACTTTCAGGAGCAGGCCGAGTACAATTTCTCCGGGTTTTAAGCCTAGTTCCCAAACATAGCCTGTGGATTTATGGTTGTTGTTCTGCTTCTGGTATTTCACTTTCCATGTCGCCCTCCACTGCCGTTATGTTTTCGCCTGCGTGTACCTTGTCTTTCTAGTGTTTCTACCAGTCTGGGGTTTGTCCACGACAGTAGTAATTTGAGACCTCCACCAATGTTGTAACAAAAGTTTTGTATTTCTAGATTCCACTATTATTTTGTAAATACCAGCTTGTGTATCCTGGGACTGGCAAAACCTCCTGCTCTTTTTGAGAGTCAGGGGCAAGCCCTACTGTAATCACAGGTAATGTTGTGACCTCTAGCCTATACCGGTTTGTATTCTAGACCAGCATAATTTGGGGCATTACAAGGATCATGGGGGCTTCTAGTGTTCTTGTGTGGGCTGATAAAACCATAGGCGACAGTCATATTGGAAAAAAGGAAGACTCGACAGCGGTTGAAAGCACCTCCATCCAGAAAAGCGAAGGGCAAAGGTCCAGCGACATGGTCGAGAAGTGTCGATAGTGATGAAGACACTCAAGAAAGCCTAGACTACTAAGAGTCCGATGATAGTAGGTCAAGAACTGATACAGATGACGGAGATGACGGTGGTCAAGGAGGCCAAGGCATCACTGATGTGCCTGCCAGGGGTCAAATACCTCAATCAGATCACCACAGCCTGATTCAATTCACTGGTATGATGTAGTTTACTTAGTATTACAATATTCACTTTGCAATTCATGACTCATTAATCGTCTTCCTACTATTTCATTTGTAGGTGAGACCGACTTCACTCACGCTACTCAGGACCAGGATCATGGTGCTCCAAGCTCTCAACGAACTACCATTACTTTGAGAGGCCGCCAACAACAACAACAGTTTGACACGTCATGGGATAAATATAGCTCATTCAGTGCCTCTAGCATTAAAAGTGGCTATCCAACATACATGTACAACCGTCCCCAAGCTTCTGATTATCCTACTCCTATATGGGTATATGAGCGGCAAGAGCCCTAGTGATATACTTAATTGTACGCTCAGTGACAATCAACAACATCATGGACAGGTCAAACTTGGCAAGAATACAAGACGGCGTTGCTATACACTCCCACTGCTTGATGCTCATGTCCACAAAAGAGTACAACATGGCTTACAATCAGTGGAACACCTAGCTATGCTCTACGTCAGTATGTCCTTGTTTATATCGTTCGTTTCAAACTATAACTTTCTATATTCGTGTTGCTTGTCATATCAACTACCATATCTATAGTTGTGGATATTATACTGTGGACTCTATTATTTCAATTTTGTGTGAACTTCATAATGCTTTGAAATGTGAAGTTGTTGAATTGTTATTGTTGAATTATTATGTTATGAAATGTTGAATTGCTTCGAAATCTATAATATAGAAAAGGTCATGCCAAATTTTTATATTTTACACCAAAAAGTAGGTTTGTAAGTATCCTATATACTCTTTCAATTATTTTTGATTTCTACACACATTTAAGTGTTTTTTCAAATTTTTTTATAGTGGTTTTTCAATTTTATGTGTTTTGCTACACAGCCGGCGAATATTGCGGTTATTGTCCCAAACTGCGCGGTAATGACGCCGATATCGAGAAATCGCCGATTTTTCGAATTCAAACTTTCGGATACAAAATTATCCACTTATTAGTCCAAGGTCTCTTATTTTATATATATCTTACTTACCATATCACTTAACAAGTTTTTGTTGTATAGATTGAAGATGCTATTTATTTTATTTCACATTTTCAAAACTTATAATGTTTGTTTTATATTTTAAATATTTTCAAATACAAATGTCATAAACTACAAAGTGGTAGATCTCATTGAGCTCTACAATTTTGATATGGAGCACGTCTCCATCCGATGTCATTTGAATCGTAAATCTGAGATTTTGTGAAAACAGATATGATATTTTATAATAAATATTTAGTCCCTTAAATGATCTCAAATAATAAAATTATCAGCAATAAAGTTATAAATCTCGTCGAGCTCTACAATTTTGATATAAAGTTTGTCTTCATCTGACTTCGTAAGAAAAAGTTATGTATATATACATGTTTTTTTCTGAAAATTAATCTCTATCTGCGGATATCCGAAAAAATTCCCAAATAGTTTCCAACCATTTTCCGATTCCGACGGATAGTATATTTGTTTCCGTTCTCAAGAAAAAAAATTCAAATTTATTTCAAAATTCGAAAATATTCAAAACTATTCGACCGAATCTATTCGATTTTGAGAAAATGTCCGAAGCGAACGGAAATTATCCGTCTCCAAATTTCCGTCTTCATCCCTACTCGATAGCGAGCGATGCTAGTAATCATGACCAATCTCGTTCACGTCCACCTTGTTGACGTGCACGTCGGTACATATGACAACGTCGCGCTGCACCATCGATGGCACACATATAGGCTTGATCACTTTCGGACTTTCACGTACCTATATGAGCCACTAATCACATGGTTTGGTAATATGAGAGGATATGCATGTTTCACATTGCACACATGATGTAGTCATGCAGTCATGCTATTTTCCATCCTCCCGTGTCCCTTTCGCCTGCGATCGCTTTGCACACTACTTGCAACAAAAGCGGTCTCGCTGTCACCGTTCAGCGCTTCGGCAAGGATTGGTCGGTCCACGTCCGATGTGAGCACATATGTGTGCTTCATGTGGCCACGTCTCTCTCATTCACCTTGCTTAATGAGACTCGCCTGCCGATCTCCTCTGCTCTTCCTGTCACCTCTTGTCGAATTTTCGATTCTCGTCGAACCCGCGAGACGTTTTAGATGTGTTGACTCAGGGCGATTTTTGCACCCAATGTATGGGCAGAGTGTGGTTCAGTCAGGATCTCTTCTTTTCCAGCGCTTTCCCTGTATTTATCGACCCGAACAATCGAACAATTTTCATATGATCGTGTACGAAGAGAGACTTAAAACTCTGTTTACTACTCGCATAGCTCCGTGCCATATTGCAGAACGAAAGTCAAAGATGGAGGCCAAGAATGAAACTTTGGCACGGGACGTCGGCACAAGACTGACATGTAAAGCGAAGACGCACTTCCGCCACTTGTATATATGACCGTCTCCACGCAACGACTCTCCTGGACTTTCGCGTGCTGTTGCAAACCGTACGTCCTTTTGTGATGTCCCGCCTCTTCGAATTCCCTGGTTGGCCGGTCGTGTCAATGGGTGATCGTTATCCGCGCGGATCGGCACCCCGCACCGCGGCTTACGCAACAGGTGGCTTTCAGTCGGTCCGAGCCAAGTTGAGTTCTGTCGAGGTAGGATGGTGACATTGGTGTGGATCGATCCGACAGGACGATCGACAGCCTCTCTTTTCCCCGTTGAAACTTGGTACGAGTACTCTCCGTCAAAGCTTGGCTTGGACTATATGGTAGTACCATAGTAAGGCCCCGTTTGGATGGAATTCTCTAAAGTGATTTCTTCAAGAATCACTCGGAGCTGGCCAAACGGGTTTTTTCTCGTAGTGTTTCACGACCGAATCAGGCGGAATGATTCTTGGAAAATGCACAGCAGAGGAGAATCGGCGAAAAACCAGTTTCCCACCGGAATCCAACCAACGAAATAGAAAAATACCCCTTCTTTCCGACGAAATTACCCACCACTGCCACTGGTATACCCCCCTACCCCTTCAGCCGAATGCGCTCCTCCCCTCTCGCAAGCCCGAGAACCCCATACCCACTCCCGCAGGTGCGCCTCTCCCATGGCTAGGGTTTCTCGCTAGGGCGGCGGCGCAGGCGCTCTGAGCTCTCCCCCGAGCTGCGCCAGCGGATCCGGACTTCGGCAGCTCCCCAGCGACTCCGGCGACCTCGTTCCGCCGTCGACGCCCCAGATCCGCCGGCCTCTCCCGCATCGACTCCCGCGGGCCGACGCATCCAGCCTCTCTCCCGGCCTCTCCCCCAGCCACACCGCCGGGCCGCCGCTTCGCCGCCTCCCTCCCGGCCTCTCCCCCAGCCACGCCGCCTGTGCGCGCCGCCGACGCCGACTAACATCCCGGCCGCCAGGTTAGGGCGGTGCTGACGCGGGACCCCGTCGACGCCGACTCCCTCAGGCTCGCCGCCAGCGCCAACTCCGGCTGCACGTTTTTCCTCAATTTCTGCATTCTGGAAATTTTCGGAGTTGTCCGAAAATTATTTTCGGAACTTCCGAAAAATTTTCGGACTGTACTACTATTATTTTTAATTTTTAAGTACTTGTACTAATTATTACTATTACATTAAGCTTTATCTAATTTATATAATCACTTCTGTTGTATGACAAGGGTATTATAGAGAAATTAACTGGAAGTCCCCTCCCTCAGAATCCTAATTCAATGTTTCTAGCCAAACGCCTAATCGTAGTGATTCTGATTCACTCCAGTATCTGATTCAGGAGAATCAGAATCTAGAATCCCAGAATCACAGAATCAAGAGCTCTACCAAACAGGTCCTAAATCTATATTTGTGGCGCTGTCGATCTCTTAGCTTGCAGGAAGAATGTACTTAGCGCCAGGAGTAGTACTTTTGCTTGCACGCACGAAATATGCACATTTCACAGCATTTTCAACCGATCGAGTATTCGATACTATTTCGAGATACTCGTCTCTGACAATCCGTGCACCCGACTTCTCCCAACTCATACCGAGAAACACATCGGCAGATAAATCCAAACCGGCCCATGTGCATTATATTCTTGCCGACCAGGTCAAGAGGCAGGGCGGCGCGGTCCCTTTCGTTCTTCGCTGTCTATTCTTCGGTGGGGATCGCGAGCGTGAAAGTCCGATTAGCTTTATCTTCCGTCGGGTTGGGGGAAATTCGGAGGATGCGTCCAGTACGTGTGATTGTGAACTGAGCGACGACTGCTCGGACTAACTCACCAACTTTGCTATATACGCGGACAATCATGAGGATTGAGGAGGACATGATTGTAGATCGAGCTGGTTAATCACGGGAATAAGGAAAAGAAATACCGCACAATCTTTTCTGAAATAGTTTGGTTCGTTTCCCAAATATGCCATACCAAAATTTTGATAGCACCAATAGTGCTAGCCAAAAATTTGCAAACAAACCCATTCAGAGCCCACACAACTATTTGGTTGCTGCAAATTATAGTTTGCTTCGTTTCCAATCTTAACCCTTGCCATTGTCATACTTCTAAGGTTGATGTCTTTGATCAGAGGTTAAAGTTGCTGAAATCAAACTTAGATTCTGCCACATGGACCAGTGATTTCTATAAAAAGAAATTCAGGCAGTATTTATTTTCAGGGATTTTACGATATAGCAGTAGCCCTACTGATGGTGGCTCACTTGTACTAGTACAATTTACCATCGATTATAATAACATAGTAGTACTACTCACAGCACTAATAACGGAACACACATTTATGTCCCTTTCAGCCATCACAGAACACATGATGTAGGTATGCTGGTGCCCCAGTAAAACACATGTATAATAACACTTTTCTTTTCGTCTCAAATTATAGAGCGTCATGTTGTCATGTTTATAGAGGAAATTAAACTTGATTATTTTTTACTAATAATTATACTAATTATATATATATGTTAAGTATTATGTATGTTATATTACTAAATTTATAATTTAAATTGCTTTAATGTGATGTTAATTTTGTGTTCGTTGGAAATATAACATAAAATAAATTAATCATCAAAATATGTCATTGAAGATTATGAAAAAAAATCGTTATAATTCGAGACTGAGGGAATTATGTATCACTTGTACATATATGTAGCTATTTTTGGGTACGTTCCGACGTGGAACGACGGTAGAATCACTCGGTCCATTAATACCACGAGCACGTTTATCTATATGCCATCATCTCGGCTTAATCCCTATGGGCTTTGTACCTATGGAACTCTGCAGGCAGCAGTAAATGATGCCTTATTAAATGCTTTCGAATAATTTTTGGCAAAATTTTGGCATGGAGATCATGTTCTGCTACCCCTTCAGTCTCATAATTTTTGACATTTTGTATAATGATACGACATTCAAAATATATTTTTAATTATGTTTTTTTTATTATAATATATAATATTTTGTAAGACAAATCTATATATGTTGGTATAAAGTCTTTAAATTAAATATTTCTAGAATTATTTATGATCAAAGTTATAAAAATATGACTTTAACTTTGTTTAAAATACTAAAAATTATAAAACTAGAGGGAGTACTAATATAAGATAATTGTCACGCCCCAAACTGGCCCCGGGCGGAGACCAGGGTAGGGCGGTCCAGATTGACCTGTATGCCTGTACCAGTCCCAGGAAATAGCGCTGGTACAACAGGAAGACTGAATATCACAACCACAGCGGTCTCTTTATTAAGAGTAGGATTACAACCAAGGTTGGAACTGCGGACAGAACCCGAGTTCACAACAGCATTACAAAAAGGCGGAAGCGGAAAGCGGAGACTAGCCCTAAGCCACAAGCAAAGCCTTGGGGAAGGCCGAAACCCTACTACTGCTCGAAGTCGGCTTGCTCCTGGAAGAACTCTTCACAGCAGGGTCCACCTCTTCATCTTCGAGAACTGGGGGGGTTTAATTGTATAGAGCAAGGGTGAGTACAGGAGTACTCAGCAAGTCAGGGGAATTAAGTGTTTAATGCAAGCTTCAAGGGAAAGCCAGTTATTTTTCACAATTGGTTTTAGTTTAAGACTTTAAAAACATCTAAGTAAGTGCTTCTCAACGACACGGATGAGAAAGTGCGTCTCATCCGGCCGGAGCAGTGAAAATGTATCGATTGATTCTTGTCGGCACGAGAGGCTCCCTGCCAATCGTTTACCGACCCGGCTGCACCAACAGCCACAACTCACACACGCCGGTACGAGAGGCTCCCTGCCAATCGTCACCGACCCGGCTGCACAACAGCCACAAGTCAACACATCGGTACGAGAGGCTCCCTGCCAATCGTCACCGACTCCGGCTGCTTCAACAGCCTTAAACCAAGCACAGAACGGAAAACCTCACACCAACAGCAGTTCACAAGGTGTTCATTAAAACTACGCTAAGGAATCACCTCACATCCGCCCATGACCGTGGGCACGGCTGTTCGAACAGTTGTTAACCTCTGCAGAGGGGGTACACTTTACCCACACGACGTTACTAACCCCGAATCACCCAGCCCGCGACCCTCGGTCACGTCTGGCGACCTTGAGGCTTTCACGACAAGGCATTTCGAAAGCCGACTCAGGGTCATCTTATGCCAACGGGAGGGGTCCCACGGACCAACACCAGGTTAGGTCCCAGACCATACTGTGCCAGGAAGCCCAGGGGTCCTCCCCGACACCACCCCGGCGAATCCACTTGTCCCTTGGCATCAAGATTTCCCTGGCCTAGCTAATTACTCAGCCAGGGGCGTCCCATATCACCCATGTGGTCGTACTTGACATATGCTTGGATGTAATTCCCAAGGAATCGGTCCTTAGGGCGAGAACGGGCAGACCGTACCCCAGTACGTCTCCCGTACCGCGAGTTTTAGAAACTCACTTTAGTTTTCAAGACACCGACCCAAGTGTCGGGTTTTCCAAGCATTTTGTAAACTCAAGTTTTACCCAGGTGATCAATTTTAAAGTTTGAGGGGAGTCTCGATTTCGTACGCGAGGTACGGATACCGAGGCATCACCTGAGGGGTGACAAGGGTGTTGGGTATTCAAATAATCAAGGAAGGTGAATGCAGCAAATGGGTAGGGCCTGCCGGTTGTATTGCAAACCGAGGCCAAGTGCCAAGTGTAACCTAAGTAATGCATAGTTTGCGAAATTAAAATACTTAATTTAAATTATAGGTTCAATTGATCAAAGGTGACTTGCCTTGCTCGAGATCTTGAGCTTCTTCCTCGAAATCCGCGCACTGCGGGTCTTCGGGCTCCGAGACTACACGCGAAACGAGACGACTCAACAAAACGATAAAAGAAGCCCTATTAAAGACCACTAATCGTGCCATAGATAGATCTCGATTTTTGAGAAATTTTGGAAGTGGAACGGAGTTAATCGGACGAACGGTTGAAAAGATATGAATTTCCGAAGATTAAAGGATTTTCTGGAATAAAGAAAAGGAATTAATAATTAATTAATAATTCCCTGGAAAAAGAAAAGAAGGAGGGACTGAAATTGGACTTTATTTTGGGCGGCTAAGGGCAGCCCAAAGGATTTGAATGGGCGCGGCCGAATTAATTGGGCCGGCGGCCCGAAGGGATCGGCCCTAGGCCAATCGGCGCGGGAGAGAAATAGGCCGATGGGCCTAATCGGCCGATGGCGCGAGCGGGCCGGCGCTCAAGGGCGCGGCCCAAGCCGAGTGACACGGCCTGGTCCGAGCGGCGCGCGGCCTAGTGGCGCGGCCTGGTCCGGTCAACGGGGCTGATGGGCCGGTGCAGGCCGCGGCCTACGCGGTCGGCCGATCCGGTGGACCGCGACCACCACGCGGGTGCTAGGGCGGGGCCCGCCTGGCAGCGGCGCGGTCTACGCAGACCGAGCGCACGGAGGGGATAAGACGGAGCGCGCCGGCTGGCGCTTGCGTGGTGCCTAGGTGGCGGCCACGTAGGCCGGCCGGGCAAAAGAAGGGGAGTAGGCGCCGGGCGACGGCGGCGACGCCGGAGGGGGGTCTCGTGCGGCGCGATGCGAGGCCGACGACGGGGAGTGGCGCCGGAGCAAGAGGGGAGCGAGGGGATTCGAGCCGTCGGCTCGGATCGGGCCGCGGGGAAGCGACGGCGGCTGGCGACGGCGCGGTGCGACGGCGGTAGCAGCGGCGCGGGGATGCAACGGAGAAGAGGGCGACGGCCTCGGCGGCGCCCTGGAGAGGGCTCTACGGCTTACCTAGCGGCCTAAAACACGAGGGGGAAGGGGAGGGAGAGAGGAGAGGGGATTTACCGCGGCAGGGCGGCAAGCCGGAGGCCGACGGCGCGGGCGCGGGCGCGGGCGCGGCGAGGCGGCACGATCCCGGGCCGGGGAAGAGGATGAGGGCGCCGGGCTCCTCTTCTCGTGGCGGCGAACGGCAAGATCGGCGGCGCGACGGGTTGAAGGGGGGCGAGCTCCGGGAGGCGGCAATGGCGGCCGGGTGCGAGGGGGGGGGAAATTTGTAGGGCGCTAGGTCGGTTTTGGGGGGGGGGGAATGTCGGTTTTGGGCCGGGGAGAGGCGGTCGGCAAAGCGGAGCGGGGACCGGCGCAAACGGCGGTGCGACCGGGTGACGTCGGCGGCGGTCGGTCGCCGGGGAAAAAGAAAATGGGGAGAGGGGAAAAGAGGGCTCGCCTCCTAGCCGATTCGGGTAAGGGCGCGCGCGCGGGGGGGGGAAGAGAGAGGGAGGCGCGCGCTCGGCGCCTTGGCGGCACGCGCGCGCAGCGCAGCGGCGGGGCCGAGGGGGGGGACCAGCGGCGGGACGAAACGGCGCCGGTGGGAGAGAGCTTCGGGAGAGAGAAGAAACGGGGAATGGGAGAGAGAGGAAGAGAGAGGGAGCTGGCGGACCGGCTCGGGCGCGTGCGGGCCGAGCGGCCTGGCGCGGCCCAGCGGGGGAAGAAGGCGGCCGGGCAGGCGCGGACCGGGCCGGGATAGCGCGGCCCAGGGAGGAGGAAGGGGCGCGGGTGGAGGCAGGCCGAGGGGGGGAAAGGGCCCAGGGGAGAATGGGCCGAGGGCGGCCCGAGGAAGAGGGAAGTAGGCCGGGAAGGGGAACAGCCCGGGTCAAGGGAGGAAAAAAGGACTTTTTCTGAGGATTTGAATTTGGGAGGATTAGGGCTCGGATTTGAAATCCGATTTCGCAGTTTTCTCCGGGATTGAACTGAGAGGGGAGACACGAGACCTTGGCACACAACAAGACTCAACTGAAGAGCAGACTTTCGCAAATAGAGTTTTTAGCGAATTAGTTTTCCCGCTAACGCCGCGACAAAACGGGCGTTACAAACAGTGAGAGTAAACTCGTTTGTTTTGTTACTCCTCCCCTACTTCCTTTGTCTCCCCTAATAGCAACAACCGAATCAATATGCCCAGTGCCAAAAGGTTAACTACTTGAGGATAAGACATGGAGGAAAAGAACGACCAAGGCGACAGGGCTTTTCAACCCTTATACAGTCTCCCATTTCCATCAACAGCAACAGGGCTTCCGCTGTACAGATTACACGGCTATTATCGTTATATTTTTCTCACATAATAACACATATATTTTCATATTTTATTATTAAAATATATTAAAATGGTAATATAATTTTAAATTATATATGAACTTGATCGAACTAACCAATGTGAAATATTCATATTGTATTGTATATACGTGATAATTATTAATTATGAATTTTAGTTATTTTTAAATTGTATTTCCATATGGACTCTAGACTCCTCTTCTACTATTTATTATTTTTTAATTTTGAAGTTTTATTATTTATAAATTTTATTCCTATATAGACTCTAAACCCTTCTTTTAATATTTCCTACTTTCAAATACCAAAGTTCAGTTATTTTTAAATTATATTCATATTTGAACTCTAGACTCCTTTTAATATTTATTATTTTTTAATTTTTGATTTTTGTTTTTTTGCAAATTGTATTTCTGTATGGACTCTACACTATTATTTCAATATTCCTTATTTTTAAATTTAAAATTTTAGTTATTTCTAAATTGTATTTCTATATAGACTCTTGACTCTTCTTTTAATATTTTTTATTTTTTAATTCCTAATTTTAACTATTTCTAAATTCTATTCCTACATGGACTATAGACTCTTCTCCCATTCTTTCTTATTTTTTAAAATTTTGAATTTTAGTTCTTTCTTAATTGTATTTCTACTAGAAAATATGCCCACGCGTTGCAACAGGTAGAAAATAAAATTATGATAATTAGAGTTCAATTTTCATAATCCAAACCTTTAGGACCTACCATGTAATAGTATATTTTTTACACCAGCTCGAGCATCAGTTATTGTTTTATTAGCTCGCATGGGTTGTCAACTAAAGTAAAATGCAATATCTAAAACATGTGTGTTTGGTTTTGCACGTGAGAATTACTATTATTATTTCCACTCGTCACCAATATAATGGAAAATATCACAACGTAAAGATATGTGGGTCGTCTTGGGCTAGACCATGGTATTAACGCTAAAATTTGGTAAAGCCCGGAGCTATTATCAGCCTAGAATCAGTATCGGCTTCAGAATCTTGGAATCGGCCGATGAAAATTATCACTCTCCAGCAGTCGGATTCTTAGTAGATTCGATTAAGAAAATTAATCAATTAAAGAAAACTTATCCAGAAGAGGTCGAATTCAAGGAGCATGCGACATGGGAATTTATCTATTAATTAGACAAAGTTAGTTAGTTTCCTTTTATTTTTACGAAAGATTGTTTAGAGTTCGATCAGGACTTGTATATTTTACTTTATCTTTAGAAAAGTTAGTGTCTTATCTAATAAGGACTACTATCTACTGATGTATATAAATATGTACACCCAGTGTCCATGTAATCTATCTCTAGATCAATACAATTACTATCGGTGCATCGTCACCCCTTTTCCGAGATTTTTACTTATCAACCGGCGGAACTTGGCACCAGACGCAGGGCTGCATCGACTTTCGATCTCCGACGAATGGGTAAATCCAACGTTTCGTCGGCCCCGATGAATATATTGGCTATATTGGTGTTGTTCAAGGCTGCATCGCTTCGACCTCTTGGATCGCTCTGGTTCGGTTGATATATTTGCCTACTTGATATTTCGATTCTATCTTTAATAGCATTGTGTTTAGAGACGTATCGGTTTAGCTGGGAATGTCTCGGTTAGGTCTGATCTTCTGTCTTAGCCGATATTTCGCTACAATCACAATAATGCTTTAGATAAATTTGTTATATCCATCATATTAGACAGATTTATCGGCTCATTGAGAATTAGATTATTATATACAATCTCGTGCTGCATCGGTTAGGTTCAACCTACTAGATTGTTGTTGATAATCTATGTCTTGTTAAGCAGATAGGTTAATGCTAATATTTCATTAGAGGGTTAGCCAAACTTATCTTATGTGTTAAATTTCTCTTTGATGGTTTTACTGTCTTGGTTAAATTTAATACATGACCACCCTAAAAATCAAACAAAGACTTGATTGTTTAGACTTTATGCTTCTTTTCAAACTTAGTGCTGTATCAATTGGATTTGACCTGCTAAGTCGTGCTTAGAATCATAAAAACTAATCTGCCTTTGATTACCAATAAGGGTTTCATCGGGGTTTCAACCGATGAGTTATCTGAACGTTGCATCAGCTTATAAGGATTATATATAAGTTGGTTTTAGTCGATCGCAACAAAGGTTTCACTGATTATCTAACCATTTGGATTTATCGACATCAGATCTCTAGCCGATATATGCTTTAACTTTCGAATCAACAATTACTTTATTATATCATTATTGGTCTATTAATTTCTATTGGATTATATTACGATTTTATTATATTATTATTAACCGATTGTGTTTATATCATTAGTTACTCAAGTATCAGAACCTACATCAGACATATAGCCAATTACTCAAAACCCTATCGACATCGGCTGGAATTGCTCCATCGGCTTATCAGCCGAACGACTATTTGATTGTCAATTTATATATCTTGTCAATTGCAGGATTAAACTGACTAGCACGCCTGTATTTTATCAATTTTAGTACTTGCACTGGAGCTATCGTGTGTTTTGACACGGTTCGCGTCAACATCAGATTTGGCACCATCGGTCGGATGCGGATTTTTCGTTAACACATGAGTGACGATATATGCATAGTCCTTGGTGTAGTGGAGATGTCAAATTCAATTGGTGAGCTCGGTGGTATTCTCTGAATGCGATTGCGCCCGGAGGTGCATCCGAAGTAGCACCCTATCATTCCTGCAGCACCTTGCTCAACCTCCTAGCAATGAGCATGACAGTGCCAGCTTCTCTCTCCCTTCTCCTTACTTGTTGTTGTTTTTTAATTTTAAATTTCTATTATTTGCAAATTGTATTTTTATATGGACTCTACCCTATTATTTCAATATTTCTTATTTTTTAATTTTAAATTTTAATTATTTCTAAATTGTATTTCTATATGGACTCTTGACTTTTCTTTCAATATTTTTTATTTTTTAATTTCAAATTTCAGGTTTTTCTAAAGTGTATTCCTGTATAGACTCTAGCCTCTTCTTCCAATATTTTTTATTTTTTATTTTCGAATTTTAGTTATTTTTATTGTATTTCTATATGGACTCTAACATGTACTTTTAATTTTCTTATTTTTTTTAATTACGAATTTTAATTATCTCTAAATTGTATACATGTATGAACTCTAGTCTTCTCTTTCAATATCAGATTTCTTATTTTTAATTCCTAATTTCAACTATTTTTAAATTATATTTTTATATAGACTCTATTTTTTTTATTTGATTAATATGATAAATTTTAATCCATGAGAGCAAACGTGAATTTTTTTTATTACTTTAATAAGTTAATAGATTATGTGGGCACGGTGATAGCTGCCAATCCGTTGGTAGAGGCTAATCCTGTGACCCCCAATACGAACACAACAAAAATGCGAAATACAGGAGGAGGCTACAACTACCCTTTCACAGAAGATCATTTAATCATAACATGCCAACCGAAAGGAATGCTTCGGCTGAAAATCTGAAATCAAAAGGACAAGTTCGGTGGATAAGCCGAAGCATATTGCTTACCGATGGAGCCTGTAGGGAAAAGGAAAATTCTTCCATGATCAGGTGGGAATCTATATTTTCAAGGCAGCCAATTGCTTTTGGAGCCGTCGACTAGGAAACTGATGCCTCTGACCTGCACGCCCGACATTTGCACGCGCACGATGGCTGTGGTGACAACGAGCGAATACGACGTTTCCAGCCTGATAGACCGGGATCTGATGGGCAGGCAGACCATACAATCATACATACGGACAGGAGTAATAGAGTAGCCATGCAGGCCATTTTGCCAGTTTGCTGGGAGTATCTGAGCGCGAGCAACAACGGCAATTGAACAGACAATCAGTATTTTGGCTGCAAATTAACCCAGAGGAGGGGAGCCTGATCGTGGTCCTAGCAGGTGGCCGTCGGGAGCGCTGTTGTCCATGTTGACATGGTAAGCCACCACGTGGCCGGAAGTGGAGGAGACCTTGACGTCACTGCACTACTCGCGCCGTCGGCGATTTCTTCATCGACCCGACTTTTGAAAT
The DNA here is from genome assembly GCA_008326285.1 of Oryza officinalis. Taxonomy (NCBI): domain Eukaryota; kingdom Viridiplantae; phylum Streptophyta; class Magnoliopsida; order Poales; family Poaceae; genus Oryza; species Oryza officinalis. The sequence goes on along the minus strand of BDMV01000006.1, from coordinate 7,010,887 downwards.
CTTGTGTGATGTAAGGGATGATGCCAAACCTTGTGCACTCTCGTACAGTCGGACTTCCTCGTGTACACACAAACAAGTCCGTGTTGCTGCATCCATTGTCACGGATGACGTGCTCTCCCTTGTTTTTTTTGGTACAGACAAACATTGCACATTGCACGACTGCTTTCTCTGTTCGATTTTATGTTTAGACAGTGACGCGGCGACAGCGACCGACCGTCCAATCGTTTTCGCTCGGTGTATGGCCACGACTCGACTTTTTCCGTTCTTCTTTCGCAGCTGGCGACACTGACCCGTGCTGTACTCCATCCGTCCCAGTTCAGTTGTTGCTTGCGGGTATGGTCATTGTCTCGGAACAGATATCGTTTAGGCGTGGGGCAACTAGCAGGCTTAGCAGGGGTACTTTCATTAATTTTTTTTCTCCGGGTTTGTTGCAGACATGTCAGAATGACAGACGCAGTAATAATTTTGTGACATTTTTTAAGCATTGAAGTGATTAACGTAGGAGCACATTGGTCATTTTTACAATACCATATTTTGTCACTCCTTTACTAGAGCGGCTACTAATCTGGGATAGAGAGAGTATTATACTATTCGCTGTCTTCTGCAACAAAACGTTGGTGAAATTGTTTGTGCTCTTAGGACGTGCCACAACCCAACGTATCGAGACCTCGCAGTGCAAACGCTTCCATCGTTCTTCTTGAACGAGAGATTTCGGGGGAGGGGGGAAGCTCGTTAGGCTAAAACCTGTCCAAAACGTACGTATCTGTCTATCATCTCACAGAAACACAAGTGTACCAAATTAAGAGCTTTTGCTTAAGCGTGAGAAGACACGAGACACAAAAATGGAAGAAAATTTGGTAGGACTGAAGTCCTACACTCCTTCGAAGGATGCCGTCTCGTCTCGCACGTGTCTAGTTATAATCTCCAAGCAAACCTTCCTTCAACCCTCTCAATCGTACCACTTGACATCGTTAGCAACGAAAAGGACTTGTTCTTCGAGATGCTGCAGTTAGGCATGGCCACCACGACGAGCGCCTACACCATTGATCCATGGAGAACGACAGCAGTGGCGGTGAAGTCTTGACGGTGATGTGAAACGGCAGCGTCGGCGTCAGTGATGCGTGAGAGACGGCTACGGCGGCGGTTGTGACGGCCGGACAGCGACGACATGAGGCAGAAACGCCGGCAGCGACGTGAAGAGGAAATATCGGCGCCGGCGATGCGTGAGGGACAACGCCAACAGAACTTGACATGAAACTGATTTCTACAAACAGGAAGAAAGATCAAATGCAGGTTACAAATCATCAATCTATTATATGATATGAAAGAATCAACAACAGATAAACAGTAAAAACAAGTATCAACTCACCTTGCTATTGTCGCTAAGGCTATAAATGAGTAACCCGCCGTGTGTTCGCGCTCACTTGCAGCCTAATGGTCGCCGGCCGCCGGCTTTGTTTTGCCGTGACTGAGCACACGTTCATCTTCCACGCGGCGTCCATCCGTCTCGCCGAATGCTAACCACGTCAGGTCGTATCTGCTTTCAGATTATCGATAGACACGTGTGCTGTCATGCCGAAGCACAAATCGATGGTTCACAAAGTCACGAATCTAAAATCAGGATAGATGATACCGCAACAATGATACCACTACAATGACTGATGGTGATTGGTTGCCTGGTTGGCTTCCCGCCTTTCCCAGTGAAGACCGACCTGCACCCAACCAGGCAACAAACAAGCGACCAACCCACTCATCGAAGTGTGACTAAATCACATGCACTTAACAGTATAAGTAAGAGTTACTACTCATGGTCATTTACAGTAGTACTCTTAAATGAATAGACGACTAAGATGCATATTTTACCCCATTTTCTGTTTGCATTTTTTTAAAATTGCTAAATGGTTATGTTTCATGCAAAGACATTTTTTTTATAAAAATTGCTCTAAAATATTAATTAAATTTATTTTTAAAATTTTTAATAATTAAAATTCAATTAATCATGCATTAATTATTTTTTCATTTTGCGTATCCATACTAAGGACCCTTTTGAATCGCAATAATGAAAAAAAATGGAGGAATAAAAAAAAGTAAGATTCTAATAGAAATATAAGTGCAAAACAAAAAATTGCAAAACATAGAAAAACATAGAAATGACTGTTTAATTGGACCACAGGAAAAATGCAGGAATTAGATGAGACCGATAGACTTAAAGAAAATTTTTTAAAAGGTTAGAGCTCTTGCTAAGTTTCCTCCAAAATCTTTATAAGATTGTTCATTTCATAGAAATTTTAAAAAATAAGATATGATTCAATCCTATGTTTCAAAGGCTTTCATAGAAAGTTTTTCTATAGGATTGGAATCCTTCAAAAAAAATTTATATTTTTTTTATAAATCAAAGTGGCCTTAAATCTCTTATATATATATATGAGGATTACTACAGCATAGTACTAGTAGTATCTTCAAACTCCATCCGTGTGCAGCATATGCCAGCATTTGGAACAGGATAGCAGGCCCACAGAGACGTACTCTGTAGTCTGTACATCGTCCTACTGTTTATGCCAAACAGAACTAGTAAACAGTAGGACGATGTACAAGCTATAAACGTAGTGCCCACAGAGACATACTCTATAGCCTGTACATCGTCCTACAGAGACGTACTCTATAGCCTGTACATCGTCCTACTGTTTACTAGTCCTGTTTGGCATAAACAGTAGGACGATGTACAGACTACAGAGTACGTCTCTGTGAGCCTGCTATCCTGTTCCAAATGCTGGCATATGTTGCACACGGATGGAGTTTGAAGATACTACTAGTAGTATGCTGTAGTAATCCATTTGTGAAGACATCCTCTGCCTTTTAGCTGAAGGCAGCGAGATGATGTGAATGCGCCGTCCAAGAGTCACAAACGCTCGTGGCATATGCTGATATGGCACAGCGACACGAGCACCTTTCAATGGTTACACGAGTGATGAATCGCCTCGCCTCCGGTATGACCGTCGTGCGACGACTATTTGTCCCTTTTTAAAGTAGACTAATGTGCTGATTGGCTTGACCAGCTGCTTCTCCTCATGGGTACAAGCTAGCAGAACTGCTGTCTTGGTACAATGTACAGATACCGACATGGCGTGTCTTAAATTCCCCTAGCGTATGGCGTGGCAATAATCCATCTCTGGAGATAATCACGACGGGAAAAGTAGGCCTTTTCACCCTCCTCATCTTTTTGTCAAGTTTCATGAAAAGGTTTATTTAGGACGGAGTAAGTCCATTTACCGTTTTTTATCTTTACATCGAGTTTAATTGATATCTATAAATCATAATACTATAATTTTTCACTCTTCATTTTAGCAAAATCGTTCAAATTAGATCTCATAACAGTATCGCTGGTTGTTTTGGTTGACATGACATACTAGAGTAAGAAAAAAAGAGAGAAAACATATGGAGCCTAAATGTAAACGGCCACCTCTCCTTCTTCCTCTACTCCTCTTCTCTCTTTTCTTTTTCTTGTCTTCTCCATGCCGACGAGCTGCCACTGGTCACCTCATCCACATTGTCACCTTCGATGTTTTTTTATTTTTGAACTTTTCAAAATTTTAATTTTAAATATAAATCCTTTCAAAACTTATTTCTAGAATCGGAATGTTTTGGCCACGTCAATCCATCTAGCGTGACAAAACAATACTAACACGTCACTCGCAGCGACAGTGACAGTTTTGTCCTGCCACGTTAGCCAGATCGACATGGCAGTATGGTTTTGCTACGCCAAAAGGTTCAGATCTTGAAAATAAATTTTGAAAGGGTTTAATTTTAAAAATAAAAATTAAAAAGGTTTATAAAATAAAAAAAATTCCCTACCTTCCTCCATCCCCTTCTACTCCCTCCCTCCACTCTCTCGCCGCAGATCAGACATGGGTGCTCGCGTCCCTTGCCGACGACGTGGCATTGTTAGGGCTCAAATGACGCTGTGTACTCGCGTCCGTTGTCGAAGTTGGAGAATATGGGGTCGGCGGGGCGACCTCGTGCCCATGACGAGCTTGACAGTGGAGCCGAAGCCACCTGGCCGACCCTCTCTCGCTTTTTCCTCTTCCCTCCCACCATTGACGACGATGCGGAGCCCGCCCTGAGCTCGACGGAGAACCCAAGCTGCCTCGGCCTCTGCCCCCCTAACCCGTCAGTCGTAGCTCAGCCTCGGTGCGACCGGTGTCCATCACCGTCACCACCGCCTCGCCCTGGCTTGCTCCGTTGTCGAATAGGGAGATGGAGCATGAGAACGATGTCGCAGATCAACATCACCCTTGGCCGACGCAGTACAACGCCGCCCTCCACCTCGCCAAGATCGACGCTGCCTACTGCTGCTGTAGCTGCCCACCTCTGCAGATCAACGTGACCTCCAGATCGAGATGCTCGAGTAAAAATCAAAGCTTAGGGTGGCAGTCGCCCGACACGCGAAGCTCTTAGCGATGGCTGGGTCGCACTGGTCTGAGCTTGGGCAATGCGATTGACGGCGCGGGAAGAGGTGGAGGGAGAGCTCGAAGCGATGCGACTATGCTCAGGTGGACTCGCCGGTGAACCCTTTGACGAGGGCACCCAAATCTCTCTCCCTGTTGTGCTCACTGGTGCTAGCCTTTGAGTGGAGCCTTGCCAATGAACGGGCCAGGGGAGTCGCTGGCTGACGTCACGGGGCTAAGCTCAAGCTCGAGCTACTGCTTGCATAGCGGCTGCCTCGCATGGGGCAAAGAAAGAAAGGGGAAAAAAAGATGAATATGATAAGTGGATCCTATGTTATATTTTTTTTATATTACTAACTGGGCATGTCACCTACGATAAACCACTATAATTCGACGAAAATCTCTTGAGAGGTGTAAATTAGATTGGTTAAATAGTTAAGAGAGTTTGATATCCAGTTTTGAAGTTTAGGGGTCTATTTCGAACAAACGTAATAGTTGATGGGTGGGAGAGGGTTTCAAATGGACTTATCCATTCAGAAAATGAAAAAAGAATGGAGAAACTGAAGGACCAAACATCATGCACTCTCGACTTTTGGTGTTCCTTTTTTTTTCTTTAAAAGAAGGCCCTTTTATCTGTGCAAACTCGCACATGGCGAACTGAAACCATTGAAAGCATTTTCAGTTCGCTTTTACTATGCTGTGATGAAGCGAGACAGCGACCATCCGTCCAATTGTTTCTCTGGGCGTACCGCGTACGCCCCCCACTTCCACCGTTTTCTTATACGCAGTCGGGGGGATGGATGGGCGGGGCCCATGCTACTAGTGGTAGCCGCCCTCCTCTGCAACATGGAACAAATCGTTGTTGAAATCGTGCCTTTGAGACGTGCCGGTGCCAAGCATATCGGCACCTCGCGGCACAAATGCTTCCACCCTGATCTCACTAGGTCTAGGCTAGAACCGGATACTGACCTGTCCAGAACGTGCGTGTCGGGGTACAAAATTTGAGAGTACCATGCGATCGATATGTGTGTTTGACGGCACGTGCATGAGACGGTTTGTCCAACAACTCTTTTGTTTTAACCTTGTTCCTCTCCCTCAAGGTGGGTAACTGGTGATACGCCACAATCAACTCGGCATATCTAAATGCGCGAAACATACATCTACCAAAAAGAGAGAATCAGAGACTCCAAACCCAACAGAGATAGTAACATAAAGATATGTGCATATGGCATTAGGGAAAGAACAAAACAGACGCATCAGGAGATGAAATCATCCAGGGACAGGGACATTCCATGATGAATCTGGCAATCTAAAACTTCTGAAGCAATTGCTTCAGATCTCCAACGAGGCAACAGAGCAGAGGAAAAGATGGCTCAAAGCAGTTTCACTGTCTCCGACATGTTCAACCAAGTCCCCAAATCGGACCGGCAAGAAAGATCACAAATTCCTATGGCTCTGTTTGAATTGATTCAGCTTCTTCAAGAATCATATCTCTAGTGATCTCAGAAATCACTCACATTCGCAAATTAACATCACAGGACTACCACAGAAACAGCAAAAATACACAGATGATGGAGCCGTAGTAAAACGTCGAGTAGTATCAGCAGCGGGGCTCGCGGCGCACGGCGCACCACAGGTCGGCGGAGCGGGCTACTTCGTAGTGGCAGCCGCGCCCGAATCCGCCGGGCGACCGAGCGCACGCCCCCGCGTCAGGCAGAGCAGGCGAACTTGTCGGCGGCGGGGATGGAGGGGGAGGGGGCGGCGAGGAGGCAGACGGCGACGAGGGAGATGGCAGCAACGGCCACCGTCAGGGTCACCCGAGCGAAGCGCTCCGTGGCTCGGTCAGGAGCATTGCCCGCGACGCGGATGAAGCGGACCAGGAGCATGGCCCCGAGCACGGCGGAGGTGACGGCGCAGATGACGCCGACGATGATGGCGACGTCGGCGATGGGGCTGCTCTGCCCGGCGAGGTTCAGCAAGAGGCGGAGCGCCTCCGGGCCGCCCAACACGGCGGCGGCCAGGGCGAAAACAATTGCCGTCACAAGATCAACTGCCATGGAAGAGAGAAGATCAAGAAAGGGCACGAAAGAAAGAAGGGGTTAAGCTAAAACGAATCGCAATGAAGAAGAAGACGAGCTCTCGCAGAACGGGAGCCCTTTGTTCCCCTTTTCGCTACGGCTATTCCGAATTTCCGATATATAGTGGATTCGATCGATCGCTGATTGGGACAAATGCGCATCGCTGTCCCGCCTGTCCCAATCAACACACTCCCTATTTGGCGCGAGCGTGACCGCCGGAAAGTTCCGCACATAGGTCAATCGAAGCGATGCTGGAGAAGCAGAGCAAACAGTGCACAACACACGATTACTCATTGTACTAGTAGTACATTGTACATTGTGCAATATACAATGGTTAATGAACGAATGAAAGAGCATATGACGCTGCACGGCGAGACGGGACGACGCGGTTGTGTACTTGTGTTTGGTTGCCACTTGCCGCATTCCATATGAAAGCGACGGCCGCGTAACGCGTACCACTACTGGCACGATCCAACCATCGAATCGGACATAAATCTTGCACTTTCTCCCATGTAGCTCATGTTCGGGTCGTGATGCGTCAGGTTCTTTTTTTTATCAGAACTGAAAAGGTGAGAGCTCTCAGGTCCTACCGGAAGTTCAAGGTCATGCATGAGCAGATTATTATTCAGAGTTTTAAGGGATGTGGATGTTTAAATGAACATGTCCAAAACTGATTTTTTTATTCATGTTTATTATGACAAAATCTATTTCGTGTGGGCTCTTGATTTAGTCTTATCGAGCGACTCATGTGCGGGCCATCCTGATAATCTCTACCGTAAAAATAAAATATCTACTCACGTGTTAATATCAACACCCATCAATCCATGTCTTTTCTTTACATTAGTTTTTTTTGAATGGAACCTTCGACGATTTATATTTTCTAAACCGTATATTATTTTAAAAATTCGTTTGAACCATCATACTTCACTCAAAATATATGACAAAACGAGTTCAATATTGAATATATTCAAACATTCAAAATTTTTTTTTATTAAACTGTAGAAGTAACTAAGCTTACAATAGAAGTAACTTTGCATAGCATTGAAAATAAACATACTGAATGATATTGAAATAAGAGACTATGTAAACTAAAATGTGAAAAAGATTCATGAGGAAATACAATTATTTCTTTATTTCAAAGTAAAAATTATATATTTTTTTAAAAAGTAATTTAGCATCATATAAGAAGTAACTCTTCACGGTATTAAAAGTAACTGCATTGCTGGCTAGAAGAAAGTAACTTAAAAAAAATAGAAGGCACTATTCACGGTATTAGAAGTAATTGCAAATAGAGGGAAACAATTCTAAAAAAAATAGAACTAACTATCTACAGTTTTAGAAGTAGCTGTACTATTAAAAAGAAAGTAACTCTTTATAGTATTGTACTATTAAAAGGAAGTAACTTTTTATAGTATTCGAAGTAACAACATTGCCACAAAAGTAAATAATCTGAATATATTTAATATTGAACTCATTTTGTTATATATTTTCAATAAAGTACAATGGTTCAATCGGATTTTTTTAAAAAAATATACGGTTTAAAAGATATAAGCTATCAAAAATTTTAAAAGTACTAGTACAATGATGTTAGACTCTGTTAGCATGTGAACTGCATGATACTCTGCGACACGTCCCTTTTTTCAACAAAGCTATGTCTGAGGGAAAGACGCAATGTTTTTATTTTTGATAAGTACATTACGTCGCTGCTTAGAACTAAAACGCTACCACTCTTGTTGAAGTCATGTCCTTTTATTATCCCCTTGCCACACAAGCTGATCGTGAGATGGGTATGTATCATCATCCCAGTTCTGTTTCTTCCCTTTGTCAACTACATCTAGTTGTGTCAAAACCCGAGTGTCATGCCAACCCCCTATGTAAATATATACATCAAGATAATGACTATACGACGACCAAACATTCAGCAGCACAAATTCTACCCGTAGTTTCCATGTCACCTATTTCGGTTAGATCCGCAATCTGTTCAGTTAGAACAATCGACCATTCAGCAGTTCAGCACGATGTCCCATTTGCTTTTCATTTCCGACCATTATAATCGCTGGGTATTCTTTGATCGATATTTTTGCATCTAAATAATGTTGGGTTTAGCTCTTTCACCATCACGTTGCGTGATGTACAGCTTGAATGCTGAACTTCTGTACTACTATCCTCATCCTAAAATACAATAATATATCATGTCGTAGCACAAAATTGATAGTAATAAAGTCACGGATTTAAGGATCAGGATAGACGACGACCACAACAATGACCGACGGTGACTGATTCGCGTTCCCACTTCCACTGAACACCCAATTAAGTGACCAACCACAAACTGTGTCCAAATCATGTGCACTCAATAAGTACTCATGGTCATTTATAGTTTTGTGTCATATAGTAGGAGCACTGTAACTTAATCGACTCAAGCGAACACTCTCTCTATCGGTGCACAACTACTACCATATGTGCACCACTCGCCGTCCAAATCTAGAAATATATTTAACTCCCCTATCAGGACGACTAATTGCCTCTTTTCTTAAGCAGATAGACTGGTGTGCCGGCTGGTTGGCTTGACCAGCTGCTTTTTCTCATGGGCCCAAGCAGAATTGCCACCTCGGTACAACGTACAGACGTCGACGTGGCCTGTCCTAATTTTCACAATTGTATGCGTGACAATAATCCATCTCTGAACTCAAGGCCTGGATAATCACGACCGGGCGAAAAAGTATGAGGCAAAATGTTCAATCCAGCCTGAGGAGAGATCAATAAGTTTCTGGTGCAGAAGACAGAGAGGAAGGGGGAAAAAGAAAATCAATATATCCAAGTTTGTTCCGTTGCCCGCGAAGCGCGAAGGCCTTTTCGTCAAATTGCATGAAAAGGTCCTTTCGAGTACTCCCATTTCTCCTGAGAGAGCCGGCATGGGCGCATGACAATATAATCTTATCAATATTGATAGCAAACGCGGAGGAATTTCCAGTTCAGCTTGGGCACTGCTCGGATGCATGCAAATGCAATCCTGCCTGATTCAGGGAACAAACCTTGTCATCATGTCACAATCCAACCTGCAGTTAGCCGCCACTCTCTCCAGCAATCCCCTCGAATGAGTAGTAACAACTGAGATGTACTTGATAGTACAATGACAAACATATGTGATTTTAACTTTGAGGTCTCGTGTTCAATCTTCAACATGGTTATAAATTTTTTTAAAAAAATATTTGAAGGGACGTTTCTTCCTTCAAATCTTGTTTTTTTAAATAGTAACAACTCCTGCAAATTGCAATGGCCCCCGCCACTGCATCTAGCAACGAGGCCCCAAAAGTCCACAGGAATAATAACATCAAGTCATCAAAAACACAGCATCTAGCAAAAGAACAAAAGTCCACATGAATAATAACATCAAGTCATCAAGAACACAGCATCTAGCAAAAGAACAAGTGACACAACCATCTCCAAAAAAAAATGAGACAACGAGTCAACACATTGTTCATGATTGATTTTCAAACTTTTGTAAGAGTTTTATGTACCTTGCAAACTTCACCGTGAATAATCTCAACTGGTTACAAAATTATTATTTTTTAAAACTTCAAACGGCAGGAGATTTGCCGGATATATTAGGAGGAGAAAATAACAGAGAGCCTTACAAAGGTCTTTAGAGAGAAAGAAAAACACAACTAGGAACTAGAAAGGTTGTGGGAATTGATTTACACAAAGAGAAAGGCGACCGAAGAAAAGGATCACATTCATGTCAGATCCTTAATTGTTCTATTAGGCTGATAGTTTCCTTTATTAAAAAAGCGACGATAGCGGCGAAAACGGCGACGCTGCCTCTCTCCAGCAATGGCCCTCCGACAAGGTCGCTCCAGTTTCCTCCGGCAAGCCCTTCCTCTTCACTCAGGCGAGCCCGGGAGAGAGATGCGTCGGCGGCGGTCGGCATTGACGACGGCCTCTCCGGTGAGCTCCCTCTACTCTTCCTCCAGCGCGAAAACCACATCCAGGTCAGCCTCGATTCCTCGCCGTCATCACCCAAACCGTGCCACCGCCCAGACTCACCGGCGCCGAAAGGCATCAACGTGCAGGCGTGACCCCGCCCAGCCGGCCACCTCCCATCCCCTTCGTCTCGCTATGCCCTCGCCACCAACACCAGCCCACCACTAGCTTTTGACCTCGTGGCTCCGGCGGTGCCGCCGCCGCCTCACCGCTCGCCCTTGTTCACTGTTCACCGCCGGTCCGTCGCCTTTTAGGCCATCCCTCTAAACCCGATCCTCCACTTCTCTCCCTAGTGCTACCCTCGTCCCTCGCCCCACCCCACCCTCGAAACCCTAACCCTAACGCCGCTGTTAGGGACTCGTTAATGAGATGGACATCTCACGTGCGTTCGCGCGATAGCCTTTCCGTTAGTTGGATCCTATCTTGCCTATGTTGGGGCATGCTGGATTGAGCCGGATCAAAGAATGTTCATGGTAACACTGAGCTACGATGGCCCACGAGTAGTCCATATGTTTTGGTTAGGCACTGAATTAGCCTGAGGTAGAGATACCCACAGACGTTTACGGTTTTTGAGAAAAGTAGCTGATTTGTCCGTGCGTTGTCACGAAATCAAATAACAGATTGGAGATTAGGGATCAGGAGCAAGTAGTATAGATTTGGGACGTTCGGAACGGGCAAACATTTGGACGCCACTACACAGCTTATGGTCTCTTGATAGTCCAAACTAGAGACCCAATTCTTTTTATAACTAGTATCTTTTTTTCTACATGGAGGTATACAAGCATGCAATAACAAAAGAAATATAGTACTAATAGCTAAACTTCAAATAAACTTTTCTTTCAAATTACATATCCGATCTAAAATCCGATTATATCATTGTATTCATTGTAATTAAATCTTTATAACAAGATCTTACATGATTATATTCTGATGAAAAAAATATATATGTTGTAAATTACTTTTATTATATATGTAAGTTACTTTTATCATATATATAAATTACTTTTATATTTGATTAAATTAATTCTTATACATTCGTAATGCTCTGAGTTGATTACTTTTATTATTGTTTTTAGTAAATTCCATAATTTGTGCTGATTAAATTTTATTTCTAAATAGACCCATGTTTTTATCCCTATAACGGATTTACTTTTAATGTCATGACAAAGTTACTTTCTTTTTATATTAAGTTACTTTTATAATATATGTAAATTACTTTTAGGCTTTATTGAATTTACTTTTATGTCTCAGAAGTAATTTAGTGAAATTTAAAAATAATTTAGATATACTGTAAAAGTAAATTATAATTTTTTATCAAAATATAATCATGTGAGATCTTGTTATAAAGATTTAATTGTTACGAATACAACGGTGTAATCGGATCGTAGGTCAGATGAGTAATTTAAGAGAAAATTTTATTTGAAGCAAATATGTAAGGGATCTTCTATTAAGACTAAATAGAGAGGTCTCTTCGTTTAGATTTTACCCAAACATTTTGTGTTCTGAAAAACCGTAAATGTCTTTCATATTACGTCGTTCATCATCAATCATCTTCTTGATAACAAACACGGTCACACACTCACACGGAGTGGATTTCACTTAGTTTTGGCATTTTGGATGTCCGGCTGCAACATAACATTGCAATCAGAACTTATCTTTTGTTTGGATTGACGCATTTCACGATTTCCCAAATCATAGAATTTTACTCGGTTTGACAATCAAACCGGCCGTTTGTGGCTTTGTGCTGCAACCACTCTACAACAATCGCATTGTACCAACTAGCAACAAACACGGTAAAGGAGTGGATTTCACTGCTTGTTCACTTCTCTAATTAAATAAACCTTACCAAATTTTGGTAGGATAACAAACTAAATACCATTGCATTTTTTTTCAAACTCTAACAAAATTTGATAATTTCATAATCTTCCACTCGTAAAAACTACACCAAAATTTAGTAAGGTATCCAAGCAAATAACATCATTATATTTTTAACCTCATCAAAATATAGCATTGCCAATATTTAGCTCTACCAAAAAATGAACATACCAATAGATTTGGTATTTTGGCTGTCCGGCTGCAGCATAGCATTGCCATCAGAACTTTTCTTTTGTTTGGATTAACGCATTTTCTTGATCCCTCGAAAAAGTCCACATGGATAACATAGAAAATACAGCAATATCTAGCAAAAGAAGCTGGGGAACGAGGGAACAAAAGAAAGAACTCGTGGCATTTTTTTAGTATTAAACAAATGGGCAAGGAGCGAATAAAGAATACACGGAATAACTGTCTTAGTGTCGACCGCTTGGACGACAGAGGAAAGAAAAGAAGTGAGCCAAGCGGATGAAAAGAAAAAAAATATTATTGCTTTGAGCGTTATTGTTAGGGTATTTGATTTTAAAAAAACATTTAAGCTGATTTGGTCTGATGCCCTACCAAAATATTGATAGATAGTGTCAAAACTGAACTTAAGTTTTGGTGAAATTTGGTAGAGTAGATTTATTACTATCGAGGCATAAATTGATCACAATCCAAACGCTACTAAAGTACTATTTGAAGCTACCAAAACAATGGTATGCCACGACTTGGCACCAATCCAAAAATACCCAAAAAGATTAGAGAATTTTAATTCTATAAAAAATAATTCCTACAAAGGTTTTTAATTAAATGATTGAATCCTATCATTTTTCTCAAAATTCCTATGGAATGAAAAATCCTAAAGGGATTTTGCAAGAAAGTTAGCCAGAGCTGCAATCTTTTAAAAAATTTTCTTTGACCCCATCACTCTCATTTAATTATTGTAATTTTCTTTCACTCTCATCTAATTATTGTGATTTTCTTGTGGCATAATCAAACGATTATTCCTGTGCTATTTTTATGTTTCGTAATTCTCTATTTTGTATTTTTATTCCTATCAAAATTTTATATTTTTAGATTTCTTTGCTTTTTAATCATGCGTTTCGAAGGGCCCATCCAGATCCCATGTTGAACCAGGGGATAACTGAACGAGTTATCCAGGCTCTCTGTTTGCACCACCTTTCCAGCATAGTAGGTGAATGGTTCCAGCATAGTAGGCGCCATTTCATTGTTCGTCAGTATTGTTTGTATTACGCCCTCGAGAAAACAGAAAAAGAAAGAAAAAAGTACTACTCCGTACTTCAGTAGCACTAGTGTCGCCAGTGGTCTGCACGATGCACTGCACCAGGAACTGGACACAGGATGTGAGGATGTGTTTGGTTGCTTGTATGTGTCTTGGCTCGCACCCGCCCATGTCACTTTGGGTTGTTTGGTCGTCTGTTCGAATATCTCAGCCAAGTCCTGTGGATGAAGATTTCTTTCCTAGCTTCGCTTCTCAGCCTGGATGAGCGGATGCAGGCCTATGCCTCGCGCGATGCAGCGCTTACCGTCCGATCATCTCCCCTGTCTCATTTGCTCCTTTCCCATCCTCTTTGCCTTTTTTCTCGTTGTTCGTCTCCGAGGATGCCGGCATGGTCTTGCCGGCCAGGAAAAGAAGGGGCTTGAGGAGAAAGAAGAAAAGCTTGACAGAAGATACCAGATCTGGACGTTGGAGGTGCTCCATCGCCGTCGTCACCATGATCTTCCTCCTCCTCTTCTCATTGAAGCCACCATCATCTTTCTGACCGTTGCCGACTCTCCTCGTTTCTCAGTCACCATATCTAGCGGCCACGAGCTCCTAGGCACCATATCCGGCGGCCTTGAGCTCGTGGCTGCTGGATCTTTGACGACGGGGCGAGTGGCAGGGTCTGGGTTGGTGGCGGGATCTGGTGAGGAGGCCGGCAATGAATCCGATGGGGAGGTGCGCGGCGGAGTCCAACTGTGAGGAGCGAGCGGTGTGCCAGGTCAGCACATGCTGGCGTCCTTCTTCGGCCACGTCAGCGTCGGGTGTGCCACGGTGGCAGGGGACGACGTCGTCCCATTGAACCATAACGTCAGTCACTCTGGCGTTTTAAAAAGGATCGTTCCTGGGATAAGTTTTTTTAGGGGTCTATTTATAAAATAAGTTCAAGGTGTTATGAGGGAGTAGATTATTATATTAAGAGTTTTAAGGGATGTGGAAGTTTAAATGGACATGTCAAAAACTATTACTACCTCCGTTTTTAATATATGATGTTGTTGATTTTTGTATAAACATTTTGATCATTTGTCTTATTAAAATTTTTGTGTGAATATAAAAATATTTAACTCATGCTTAAAGAACATTTGATGATAAATCAAGTCATAATAAAATAAATAATAATTACATAATTTTTATGAATAAAATAAATGATTAAATATATCTAAAAAGTTAACGGTGTTATATATTAAAAAAACGGTGAAAGGGAGTACTATGCTTTTTTTGTTTCTCTTTATTATGCCCTGGCCACACAACCTGATCGCGAGACGGGTATGTATCATCATCAGTGTCCACCCCGGCCTTCACCAGCCACCACACTAGCCGACCGCGTCACACAGACAGTCACACGCTCGAGGGAGGCGCACAACGCATAGCGCACAGGACCATATTGGGCTTAATTGGGTCCTATCTTGCCTATTTTCGGCCACACTGGGTTGGGCCGGGTCGAATAATTAAGTTCAAGGTAACACCGAGCTACGGCCCATTAGTTGTCCATGAGTTTTGGTTGGAATAAGTTCATCTCAGATCCCTTAATTTATCAACGAATCCGATTTTCGTCCTTCATCCGAAAAATCAGATACAACCGGTCCCCGAACTATCAAAACCGGTGCAAACGAGGTCTATCGGCGGTTTGGAAGGCAGTTTTGGCTGATGTGGCGCTTACGTGGCTGGTTTGACTAGGTCTTCGCCCTACGTGGCATTGACTTGACGCTTACGTGGCAATTCGATCCCGTAAAAATAATAAAAACCGTGGTCCCACATGTCAGCTACACACAAAAAACAATTAAAAACAGTGGGGTCCACGTGGGCCCCAGATGTCATCCTTACCACTCCCCTCTTCTCTCTATCCTCTCTCTCTCAAGCTCTTCACTGGACGCCGCCGTTGTTGACCACGACACACCGGAAGGATGGAGGAGATGCGAGGAGACAAGGTGGGAGCGTCGCCCATGGCGAGTACCAGTGCCTAGCTCCTCGTCTCCTTTGGCGACAGGGCGGGAGTAGAATGGCATGCGGCGGCCGACGGGCGTGGACCCCCGTTTTTGTAATAGGAATCACTCGTGTTCATAGTACCATTTCCCTGGATCAAGTAGTCTGGTACCCACGATTTCATTGCCGAATTATGAAGAGTGCATACACCAATCGTCTTACGCAAAATATTACAATAATAGGCCCGAAGGCAATAGTATAGAACAGGGGACCAACCGGTCCGGAATACAAGCAAAAGCAGAGTCTAGATAAGGCAGCGGAGATAAGGCAGCGGCATGCCATTGCCACAGGCAACGACCGGGTCTAAGACCTACAGAGCGCCATCGTCTTCCGTACCCTCCTGGTAGTACTCGTAGGGATCTTCGGGAACTTCATCGCCCGCATCTGAATGTTTTGCATATAGCAAGGGTGAGTACCAAACGTACTCAGCAAGCCATCACAACAACGATGCACATGATAGGGAATAGTCAAAGAACGGCTGTGGTTCTTTTGCGTAAAGCCAACTTTGCAGTTCTTTTCACAAGCCTAAGACCTAGCATAGACTGATCAGGTTTTAATACCATAGTTCATTAAGCAACGACAGTTCTGTCCACCATCCATTGTGATCCCAAGAATAGCTTCCCGCCATTGTATCGTCATAGTTTTCTGGGGCCTACCCCTTCTCGCTTCTCGAGAAGTTGTACCTCCAGCACATAAAAGTCATTATGCATACCCATCCCAAACAGGTTAAGAATTTAGAGTCTAGCCAAGTGTAATACATGTCCCGATGCTCAATAACCGCGAGCACGGCTATTCGAATAGATTTGATTTACTCACACTGCAGTGGATGTACACTTTACCCGTACTCCGTGACTTGCCCAACACATGAGCCGAAGTCCCAACGAATGAGACGCGTCACGGCAAAGCCTTTCAATAACCTCACTTTGGCAGTACCCGCTCCATGAACTTACATCCTCGTGCACTCTAGGCGTACACGGTTTCTAGCAGTGAGAGGAGTTCTGGCGCTCCCAGGAGGGAAGACTCACACATGCATTAAGTTATAATTAAGTTTAGGTTTACATGGCGGTCCTACCAGTGGTTGCTCCACCGTAGGCCCCGTCTCTTATACACATCAAGAAAACCACTACGCAGGGATACTGCCTCCGCTCGGCTATTTACTCCTCTAGGTCTATGCCCATTCGAGAAGTACGGTTGTACGGGGGTCGTTTCATGCTTAGCTTCATGGCTCGGTCCTTAATTAACCAGGAACGGCACTAGCCTTTACCAAACACCACCCAAGTCATCCAACCGCCCCTATCGAAAACAGTTGTTTAGTTTTATTTTCCTTTCACAAATCATGTAATCGTTATCATGGCAATGTGGCGCTCATGTCTCCACATGCCGCATATCAATTACCTTCCCTAAGGTAATTGCCCAAGCATATAGCCTTTAATAAATATGAGAATGTATGAATCTAGATTAGTATTACTAAGCATTTGTCATAGGTGACTAGGAACATCACACGCATTTATGGGTAAAGGGAATAAGGTAAACAATAATTAAAGGTATGGCATAATAACAAGTAGGATATTCATCATCGCATGCAATGTTATTTGTAAACAAAGTAATTTCGTAATTGGGATCAATATGTTCAAGGATTAGTGATGACTTGCCTTGCTCGAATCCCTGCGGGTCTTGATCTTCAGGCGGACTCGCAACTCCCTCGGTGTCTAGAGTTACGTGCGAACGAAATTGAATTCGATTAGAATTTAATTAAAATCCAACAAAATCCGATTAAAGAAAAAGATCGAACGAGAGCGTCGAATGCTAATATCGATTTCATTATTATTTATGAAATAGACAAATTCCGATTTTAATCTATTTTGTCCTAATATATTTGCGTTAGTCGATTAGAGTATTAATCCGATTTAGTTTAAACGGTTCCAAATAAATTAGATCCCGATAATAATAATTAACCCTAGATGATAAATAATTGACTAAATAATCGCAACGGCTAATTAAGCGGATAACCTAATTAATGAGTAAAACTAACTAAGTAAATGACTAAATGGACATTTAAATAAATAACGAGAGGCACGACTAATTTGGAAGTTTTAGAAGTAATCTGACGAATAAATTCTCTGATTATTATATACTCGAGTTCGCAAAACCTAAATAAAGTCTAAATAATCGACAAAACAACCCGCTAAAGAATTAATCAATTAAATGAATAATCTAATTAAGTAAATAATCGCATTTAAATAATCCGATTTATTTCTACGAATTTCTAAAATAATCGGCGATGGATTAAACCGATTCAACCCAAAAATAAATTTGTCTCTAAATTTAGTTTTCCGATTTTCTAAATCCTCTCTCTCTATTTTCCATTTTTGTTTCTATTTTTCTAATTTTCCTTTTTATTCATTTTCCTTTTTCCTCTTCTTTTCTTTTTTTCTCTCTTTTCCTTTTTCCTCCTGCCCTCCCTCTCCTGCTCCTTCTTCTTCCTATCTCTCTTCTCTTCTGTTTCTCTCTCCCTCTCTCCCGGGCTCTCTCTCCCTCGGCTCTAGCGGGCGGCGGCGGCGCAGGGGAGGCGAAGGGGGAAGAGGGAAGGCTTACCCGGCGGCGGCGGCGGCTCAAGACGGCGACGGCGCGGCTGCTCCACGCGGTGACGGCAGGCAAGGCAGAGAAGAGGGGAGAAAGGGGGAAACGGCGGAGGATTGGGGCGGGGAAGAAAGGGGAGCCGGGGGGGTATTTATAGGGTCGGGGGGCGCGGGGTGGCGTCGCACGGCCGGCGCGGGGC